>SCHK01340849.1:2953-23849 GCA_004124795.1 Poropuntius huangchuchieni
AGCATTCATTAAATAATTAGGTTTTTGTTACTTTTTAACTCACAATTCTGAAAAAAGTCATTAATAACTCGTAATTGTGAGAAAAAAGTATCTTGTGAGANAGCATTAATTAAATAATTACGTTTTTGTTACTTTTTAACTCACAATTCTGAAAAAAGTAATTAATAACTCGTAATTGTGAGAAAAAAGTATCTTGTGAGAAAAATATTGTTCAATGAAACTTCATTGTAATGTGTTACTGATGAATGACGATTTTTGGAATCGACGAAACAATATGCTATATGCACTGCAGCAAGATTTAAACTCTTCAAATGACAAAAATTCAGAAAGAAGACTGAAGATGTTCATTCATGATATCACTACTCGTGGGCGGTCCCAATCTCATATTTTATGGAGGGCCCCACAGAATTACAATAAGCCACTGCTGTCTATGTTTTTTGGTTACACGCCTATGCTGAACGTAAGCATGCACCGTATATGTCGTAATAAAAACAGCAGGAATTCATGGCAACAACAAAAACATTGACTTTTTAACACACTCCAGATGTTCTGCAGTAGTAAGCATTTGGCTCTCTCATGTTTCTCAGTGCTCAGTGGAATTAAAAACACATTTTAATTGCTTGAGGCCAGGGTTGACAAGAATTGTAATTATATCAGCTCACCTTTCTTCACTTCTTTCTGTTTTCACATGACTCTGGTCAGATCAAAGGCTTGAGATGTGACGTTATGTTTTCTTTCAAGACTCTTTTGTAGGTCATCTTGAGTGAAGTAAACCATTAGTCTGAAAATTACAGATTAAACCTGCACAACACATGCAGCAGTGCGTGACTCCATATTAAGTTACTTTAGTATTATTTATACTATTACATAATTTATTAATAATTTAAATAAGCTTTTATTTTATATTTTCAGTTTGTTTTAAATGTACTTTAATTTTTATTAGTTTCTTTTTAATATTTCTATTTAGATTTCATTTTTAGTTTCAGCAGTTTTAGTATTTGAACTTATTTCAGTTAACAGGCAACATTTCGTTCATATCTTCATTAGTTTCAAGCAACAGGCAAAGATTTTCATGAAATATTTAGTTTAATTTTATTTTATGTCAATTAATTAAAATAATTTTAATAGTTTTAGTCTCAACACTGACTCATATTTTGTATGCAAATTGTAATGTAGCCATCAGAAAAGAGAAAATTCTAAACACCTAAGGGGGTGGACAAGACCACATCCATCAGCTTTGCCAAAAAGAGGACACAGAAATCTCAATGAAGCATGTCATTACTCCATTAGGACACAATCCAATGCTGTAAAAAGTGACAAAAGTGCAAAGGCTGTCAACAGCTGCAGCCATGTCCAAAAGGAACCGAGAAAAGTGTGTCTCTAAGAGGCGTAGACCGTCTCTCATCACATTCTTGCATGTCTGAGTATTTATACCGGAGATAAATCATTTTGTTTATATAATCAGCAACACATTCTATCTCATAGTCAAGCAAATATTCACAAAAAAACATTCTATTTTTAAAAAGTATGACTTTCAGCCCCACAATATCCTGTTCCAGCCTAGCCAGATCTTCAGCTGTCACCTGACCTCTGAGGGGCAACGTCCAGCCTGGGATCTATTTATCCTACATTTACATGTTAACCTGTCAGTACACCGACCCTTAACCATGTCCTTTACAGCTCTGATGTTAACTTCCTTCAGCGGTGCGGATTTATGTGTTTGCAAGACTTCAGCTCTGTACAAAATCTAGTGAGTATTTTAAGTGCTTCGGACACAAAGGCTGTTTCATGCATTGCATGTACTGTATTCTTCATTTTATGTCCAATTTCTATATTAATAATTAATTAAATAAAAAAAATACTCATTATATACCAAAATATTACCAGAAATATAATTACATTAATTTAAAATCGCTATTTTATGCCATATTTGTGTGTATATTTATGCTTATTAGAGAATTACGTCTTTATTATGCCCATAAGAAATAAAGTTCAACTGGCAGAGCATGGTGCTAGTAATGCCAAGGTCAAGGGTTTGATTCCCATGGACCCACAGATAACAATTAAATGTATACCTTATTGGCAATGTAAAATACACATTATTTCTGCAGAATGATATTTTGTTGCTTCTTGCACATTTTGTGACGCTTTCAGCTGAAACAGATGAATTATTCTGGTTGTTAATCATCATGACAGTTCAGAAATGAAATCTCCAGTCACTGGCACTAAAAGATTCATAATAAGAAGGAGAAGTCTCTACTAACTGAATATGGCCTGTAAGTTGTGTGAAACAGGGATAAAAGTTGTTCTTGTTTTACAGCCCCTAGTGTTCGTTTTTATAGGAATGTTATTGGAGTTTCGCAAAAATGTAGGTAGAGGCATGTTTTTCCAATAAGCCTGTGTTGGATATCTTTTGTATCTTTGTGGAAACGTTTAGTGAACCACAACTCCCTCTCACAACCTCCTCAGTCTCTGCTGTGTGGCCAGCGATGTGTGTAGGAGGCCAGCCAGGCCCACAGAAAGGAAGGGAACTCCCACACTATTGCTCCAGCCATGGAGGGGTTTCCCTACCATAAGAGGATGGATTTTGTTATTTCCTTTTGTCCACAAGCTATCAAACAATGACTAATAACAGTCTGTTGCAAACACAGCTACATGCTCATGCACGCAAACGCAGACAATCAGATTCTGCCTGTTTGAAGTGTCGAGCTTTAACTGAAACCACATGATGCACAATGAGCCAGTTGAATTTGCCAGGAAGTTAGCATTCAAGACTTCACTTCTGCACACTGATTCAACCATGTTTAAAACTCATGCATAGCCCATGTTATTACTTCATCTATGCAAGATGAGAATAGATACGCCTTTAAGTCTGTTTGCATGCAAAATAGAGACTGATAAAAAGGAGATGGTCCAAAAGATGAGAGAGCTTTAGTTAATGTAGGCTCAAATCTGGAGTCATGCCTACGATATTCTGTTGTCACAGCCCATTGAACTGTAGTTGCTCCAAACAGTGGGAGAAAACTCCAAAACAGCTCAACACGACCATGCTCCAAGTATGGATACTACTCAAAACCGCCTTCTATCAACAGATACTGTGTCTGTCATAAATATCAATGAGGTAAAATAGACACGACCTCATTTTATAATGAAACTACATGCATATGATAATGATAATTCCTGCTAATGCAATAATCTAAGGCATATGGATGTTTGGATGTGCTCCATTTTGCTACAATTCAAAGAGAGGATAGTAAACCTAATCTAATTTACTGTACTAAATATTTTCCTTGTTCCTGTGGGAAAGTGAAAGACTCTGAGAAAATTCACAGCGAGATCCCATTGGAACAAGAGCACAGGTCAGACTCTAAAAACAGGAGTAAATGCCTGAAACGTGAGAAGAGAGAAAGGTAGTGGACAGGGAGCACAAAGCTAAGAAAAGACATGCATTCAGAGGCAGCCTCTGTGTTTAATCTGGGTGTAATAAACCTTGAAGAGCTGTTTAAAATAGAATTGTGTTCCTAAACAGGGGTGAGAAGGTTTTTGCAGGGCATCTGGCTGTTTTCTTCACTGAGTAAGAAGACCATCTAAAGGACAGGAGGCAGAGAAGAATGATCATTTTCTGGATTGGAGTAGAGCTGTCGAACAGCATTAAAAAAAACAAAAAAATAAGTGCTACATTCTACATGCTATTCTCAAACAACATTAAAACACGACAGAAAAAGTTCAGCAGCTGTGATCAGTTTCAATCAGCTCTAAATGGTCTGATTAGTTTCACAAATCACACAGAACAGAATGTAGAAGTTATAATATCAAACTGAATAAACATGTTAAGTTGTTAAGTGTGACAGTTTAAGCTAAGAGAGCTGTATGCAATATGTTTGTGAAGCCTATAACGTGAGTCTGTGGGCCGTGAGAGGCATTTGTCGTTTCCTTTCCGGCCTCAAGAGAACAAATGCAGATGAAAGGTGAGGAAATGCTTTCTGCTGGTTTTATAGTGTAAGATTGCCATGCATTCACAAACATGACAAATGCACACTCTACATGTATTACAGTAACTCACTTTCTGGAGAGAAACATCTTGATCTGGTTAACTCAGGAATCACCTTGAGGAAAAAATATCCTATTCTTTCTCTTTTTCCACAGGTAGGGCACAACAGTCAACTGAAGTTAAGAATATCATGACTTCCTTAGTCAAATGCCATGCCTTTCCCTCAGATCATGCGTAAGCTAACAATAACCCTACATTGTTTTAGAGGCAGGAAATCTCTACACTTGATGTCCTGAACAGATCAGGAAGGACTGGGATGGAACATCAGGTCATTATGTTTTTGGAAGAGAAGCAGTTGATCTGCTCTATATTTAGGGCTGGATGTCAGACGGCCTTCAGGTTTAATAATTAAAATAACATCTGTGTCGCGTTTCAGTCTGATACGTTTCCAACTGGTTCAAAATTCCAGCTTCTGAGTTGAGATGGTTGCTTCCACCACATCCGCAAAAGTGCAAAACAGAGTGGGTGTCAAAAGTCACCAGAAGTTTATTTCCAGCAGATTAAAAGTAAATTTAAAAGAAAATGACAAATAAAGCTAAAGCCAGTGGGTGGTGAGACAATGTTGTTTCAGTTTAACAAGAGGATTTTTATCAGGTGCATAAAAAGTAATAGTTATTCAAAATACAATAAAAATGCAAGTCATGATGTGTCATGCAGTGACTTGAATATACTTTGCCTGTGATGAGAATGTTTCAATTTTTGAATTAAAATTAATTTGGATATTTTTGTATGTCTGAAAAAAAAAAAAAAAGCCCCAATCATGATATATCCCAAAATCATAATACAGAAAAAGACTCACTTTAAATGAATAAAGAAAACAAACACAAAAAGTAGTAGACTCCTGCAATCAATCATGACTGTGTATTAAGGCCAGTAGGTCTCTTAAAATATTACATAATTTGTCATTTTTATGACAAGTCAAAGTTAGTAGTTTGTGAAATGTCATGAGGTGCACTAAAGCAATCATAATATTTACGAATTTAAAATGCATTATACTTTTCATTCATTATAAAATTCATTATAAGGATTTAAATACATAAATAAATAAATTTTGATTAATAATTATTATTAAGATATATATAACCACGTGTTCGAGGTGTGAAGAAAATAACCACATGACATTTTTCAGCCTTCCGATCTAAAATCATATGAAACCAATGTGAATAAAAACAGTATTTTTTTTATTTTTTTTTATTTTTTTTGGTGTGTTGTGTACATACTGTAAATGATATTGTTAGGCTTGTTGAGGGGGGTTGTGATATTACTTTTCTAAGCAATAAAGTTTACATTTTCACATTATTATTTCATGGGGTAGATTATCATTTAATAAAGACTTATTTTCATGTGGTTTCTTGCACAATACCATGTTATCGCCTCAAAACATTTTTACCATAATGCTGAGCATTTGCCTCACATAACTACTGTAGCTCCACTGCACTTGCATTGTGGAGCGATTGGGTTACAAACTTTCCAAACTGTAATAAAACATCGCCTGATTCATGTTCATCTGTTTTTCAGTTAAAACTGAATGCCTTTCTAACAGCACCAAATTATCATTTTTAAGAAATGTTGCCACAGGCACGTTTTTCTAATAAGCCTGGGATGTACATGAATTGGACTCTTTTGACCTGGCCAGTAAGAAGCTAACTAGACATGACCTACAGTACAGAAGCAACACCTTATGAGTTTTTTAGGATGGTCAAGCACTTACATTTTGTAAAAATCTAGTTTAAATCTATTGTGCGTGAGAAAATGATGGCATTTTAGTGGAATGTTAATACAGACTCACCACGTGGATCACGTGTTCAAGTTACACGTGTTAAACCATCAACACTGTAAACAAACTCTCTGCAAAACAATGGGTGGAGCAAGCAATTATTGCAATCGAGAACAGATTCTACAGAGAAAGTATAGGCCCATTGAGAGAGGAAATTACTTCTGTTTATCTGTCCTCATGTTTATCGTTTTGTACCATCCATGTTTATTTGTTGCTCTCTCTTCCTTGAATCATTCTGGAGTACCGGGCACTATGCTTTGTCAGTGATTTTAATGCAGATACAGGGAGATGATGTCACGGCAATTAAAATCTCATCTGAAATCCCACACATGACAATGTACAAAAGGATTACTGCTTAAAAGCCAGAAAAGGACACCCACAGGTCCTGGGTTCATGTGCATGCAGTATGGACCTCCATGCGAAACGTGCATGAACTCCCCCCTACTGGTCCACTGAACAATAGAGGGATCAAACAGCATTTGAAACACTGCATTCAGAGCGCTGGACAGACAAGTTGTCGCTGACAATAGTTATCTGTTCTACAAAAATTGCACAGAAGCCTGTGTGGCCTACTTATAAATGCTCTACGGATAAAACGAGGCAGGGTTAGAGCTTCTGTGTCTCTCCGTTTCTTGGAATCACATGAATTTGGAATTATTTTAGTCATAAACTGTATTTTATCAGGGTTTGGTGGCTTCTTCTGCCTGAAGCTTGTTCATCTGATCTTTAACAGTGATGACAACGACATTCTTCCTAATAAAGTCCACAGATGCCTCCTTGTGTGATGCTCTCCGCAAACACTCCTGTGGCGGAGCTGGCATGAATTTTAGGCTAACGTGGTTCACGTGGCACCGTGAAAGGCCAAAATAGCATCCTGACATCTAAGTCATGGTTCTCCAACAACAATTTGTGCTAAAGTACTGTATACCTATGAGAAAGTGCATGTGTTATGTCGGTGCTAAAACAGCAGGTTAAAAATGCAAACCTAGAGTACAGAGATTAAACTAGTGCAACCAATTAATCTAAATATCCACCGGTTATAGCTGACAGTACGTAACCCCAAACCTTTTTAATGAAATAAAATCATTTGCATTTATATTTTTAAATTAAAAATGACTGTTTATATATACAATGGTGTCTAAATCTCTGAGGCCAATAGTGAAATTGGAAAACATAGAGCATAAAACTGAATGCTCTTTTAGCACCACTGAGTGAACATTTCAAGTGTCAAAAATCAAACTTTGCAGAATGTCCAAATATTCTTCCAATGAGCCTGGGTTGGAAAATGCTTCTATTTTGCATTTTTTGTAATTTAATGAATTTTTATTGTAAATTATATGCACATTATAAAAATTTGAGTAAAATGTTTAATTTAAAGGTTTTTAAAACTTTTTTTCCGCCAGATTTGATAAGCTACAGCATATAAAATAAAATTGATAAGCTAATCCATTTTTTTTTTTACACGGTCTCAGACATTTAGACCTTATTTTACATGAAGTATGACTCTTAAAGGCATAGTTTTCCTTTTAGCAAAACTATGCCTTTAAATCTGACCTGATTTCGGTTGGGGTCTGGCCAGAAGGGGAAGAGGAAATGCATAAAATGGCCAGACAATCTGTTAGAGGGTCTGGACGTACACTGAATAGGCCTGTAAAGACTCCAATGTTGCTCCTTAATGACAAATGTAACAAGCTGTTCACTCCCACTATCTATTTCTATGATTTATGATCTGGAGTAAAGTTGCTCCTGACCAGTCCAAACATTTTTACTGAATGTTTTGAGATCCACAAAGACAGCTGCATAAACAAACCACCCAGAACAACACAAACTCCTACCAATTTTGATGATTCGGATGCATGGTGAGAAACAGAAGGCCCAGTCTTTCAGAAAGAGAGGCCACCATGTCAGACTGAAGTAAATCATACTTCTAGTAGAGCACTTGAGACAAAATAAGAACTAGGCTACCTGACATTTGCACTTTCAAGGCTCATTTATGACTTTCTGGTAGAAATTTGCTTTGGTAGTGCAACATGGCAGCTTAGTATACCAAAATACATTCATGTTATATTTTGCTTTTATTGTTGATTGATTGATTGATTTTTTTTTTTTAATATAACAAATTAATAATAATGCATGATGTCCTGTTTATAATACTAATAACACAGGCATCTTCTCTGAGTCATCCTTCATTCCTCTTTGATTGACAGGACAGATGCTCTCTCATGCATTATGGGCCAGTAAGGCTGGCTGAGTCCCAGTTACCGAGACCAAATGATCCGCTATGGGTATTGCCCAGGCTCCAGCCCACATTCCTGCAGAGAAAGCCTGGGATCTGGGACTCCCTATGTGCGATGACTGTTCCCCTTCGTCCCAGTACAATTCAACCAATACCTCAGACAGTGTGAAATAGACAGGATTTACTACAGCAAAAGGGAAAACATACTGTCTCGATGCCACATAATCAGTGAAAAATTTTGGAGATTACAGGGTACATTCCAATCGCCTGGTAGTGCCATGTGAAGTGGACTACTTCACAGAGTATTTACCCATCTTGGGAGTGGCTCCTAGATAGTTGAGAATGATGATAAATCAATGCCATGATTATAACCACTTCACACATTTTCTGGGAATTGAACCCATGACCTTGGGATTGCTGGTGCAATACTTCACTATTCGAGCAGAACACTGTTGCTCTTGTCATTTTCTCATCATGGGCCGTCAAAATCAGTATTAAGGAAATACAGCACTACTTCCATTTAGTCAGTATTAGTAAATACACCTCTGAGACAATCTTATAAGTAAAGACTTGACGTAATGACAAAACTTGATGCATTTTGTGGGCAGCAGATCAATAGGTTAAGAGCAAAAGAACGGTGTTTCCCCAGACCACCCAGAAAATAATACCCTTACAGCCCATTAAACTGCATTTTACAAGTTGTGTGTGTGTGCGGTCAGATTGTTGAAATTCATATTAAAAGTGTAACATTTCACTTTATACTTCAGTGTCATGAAATCATGGCCAGCGGTAATAAAATGCAATTTCCATCAAACAACACATTACTGAGATGATTTTATACTGAATATTCCGAAACAATGATTACCATAATCGCAAACTGGTTTCACCTGACCACATCTGTGGTTTCCCCACTTGCCTCTTTCAATCTAGTTAAGGAGGGTTCATGAACTTGTCATCGGGCCTTCATCAGATGAAGGTTGTTCCAGGCCCTATCACCAAGGTCTAGAGCCAAGAGGGGCAATCAATGGAAATTCTGTCCCAGGCCCTGTGAACTTAGGCAGTGGCCCTCTGAAAGGGTCAGGGTTCTTCAGTTTAGCTTGGGATTTAGCTGGCGTGTACTCAAAGGGAAAACATATTTAATAAAGGATTCATATAAAATGAGAATCAATCAGTCTGAATTGTGTTTATAACTTCAGGGCCATTTCTACATGGTCATTGAACTGAGCTTAAGAAGAAAATGATTGATTCCCTGCAAACTGGGATGGTATTAGGATATCTGATGTTTGTGGTTTGTTTAAGGCTTTTTCATTCACGGAACAGCTACACCAAACGCCATAATTGGACAAATTTCATAAAAGTCATGAAAATTGTTCCCACAAGAGTTGTGGGAACTTTGGAAAGGGAAAATGATATCTTTATAAAGTTCTCACAACATCTGACCAAAGAATTTTTATGATTTTACTACGTCTAACTTTTACAATCATTTGTACAGAGCCCAGACATGACACGCTGGGGGGAGAAAAACTAGATATAATGGTCATGAACGTACAATTTGTTCCCACAACTTGTCCCATTGTTTTAACGCAATCATGGCCACTATCTTACTAAAATAAAATGAGGGAACAAATTAATATGTCACGACCATGATGTAACTCAAACATGGGAACAAATCAATAAAATGTGGTCATAGATAATGAATGAATTCTTAATTCATGGCAGCGGTATCTATTTTTTTTTTAATTTAATTTACATTACTTGTCCAAGCCTGTAAACTACATTTAAATAAATAGGTGGAAACCCTTATGCACAGTTCTAAAGTCACTACAAACATTTTGCTGACAGTCTAGCCAACAATTTGTTGAGAATTACATATATCTCAAATACTGAGTACCCTATTAAAAAGTGTTTATTGGGGCTGCTTGGCTAGAAAAAGTAGCACATACAAGTGCTTTATGAGACTCTGGGTTGTTTTCTAAAGAGATGAAAACAAATAAAACTCTCAACATTTTGAGGGTAAGGGAAAGGAGAAGGGATTCAGCAAGATAAACAGTTGCAACTGTTGCTTCCTCTGCACTGGCATTCCTTCCACCCTCTCGGGAGATGCTGGAACAGTCTGATCTGGCGTGAGCGGAACAGTGTGTAAGCCTAGTGAGGTCCGACATGTTTTTCCTTCCAACTGGACCTCATCCATTCTCCTTCTCCCCACTCACTCTCTCTCACACCCATCACTACATGTGCGGTTTCCAAGAATTAGGCAGACAACCCACACACACAAGACTCTCACGGGCAGACTCAAGGGGCAGGGCAGGCTTGAGAGATACACACTGCACATAAGTCACTTGAGGAATTTTTTTCACAATCAGAGGGTGTGATAACACTGATTACAGCACACAAACTGTTGTGTATTGACTATAAAGTATATAGGGATAGTGCGTGTATTTAAAGACATCAAAAGTTTTATGGTTCTTGAGGCCCAGGTATATTTTAGCATACAGTTTATCATGTAAGCCTTTCGAAGTAGAGTTCACTGACTATACAGATTTTATCCAATAAAACGAACACTGTCTAAAAACAGAACTGCCCCCTTAAAGGGATAGTTAACCCAAAATGAAAATTCTGTCATTAATTACTCACCTTCATGTCGTTCCAAACCCGTAAAACCTTTGTTCATCTTCTGAACACAAATTAAAATATGTTTGATGAAATCCGAGAGCTTTCTGACCCTACATAAACAGCAACAGAACTACCATATTCAAGGCCCAGAAAGGTAGTCAAGACATCGTTTTAGAACAGGTCGAAAATAATAAATTAATTTTGTGATTACATGTGCTTCAACCCATGTTGTGTATCTTGTTCGATGCCCATGCGGTCTGTTTTATGTGGGAAAAACATCTCGACACTTGAAACAAAGAATCAGTGAACACAAGAGTACGATTAGAAGAAAAGATATTAATTATCCAATTGCTGCCCATTTTCTTTCTTTTAATCATGATGTGTCCTCCTTACGCTTTCTGGGGATTGAAAAAGTATCTGTTCCACCAAGAGGCAGTGATATTGAGACCCTGTTATTAAGACGTGAATTGTTTTGGATTGTGACATTACGAACTTTATCACCCTTAGGACTAAACGATGAAGAATTATTTAATGTAATGCTGGAAGGTGGTCTCAAAACATCTCTGAGAGTTTGTTTTGATTTAAAAGTGATGACACTGTATTATTTGATCGTGCCTGTACATGTATATTATCTTTTATATTGTCTTTTGTATTTGAATAATGGAATGTCATTCACTGATTGTAAATTGTGCTCTATTGGGTATTTGAGCGAAATAAGATGTACTGTATGAGTTGGCGATTGGTCCTTATTTGGTGTTGATGACATTCATTGGTTGGGAGTGTATTTAAGAATGTGGTGTTTATTAGTATGTACAAACCTGATGAAGGTCAGTAGACCAAAACGTTGTTTGTGCTTTTGAGAATAAATTTTCAGCAAGTATTGATAGTGTGCGAGATTGCATTTTTTTGTATTTTTGATTCGACAGTGCTGTTGGATGTCTTTTTTACTACGCACCTATCGCTTTTCCCAGTTGTGCTGAGTTTGTGATAATTGAGTAAAGACATCGTTAAAATAGTCCATGTGACATCAGTGGTTAAAATGTAATGTTATAAAGCTCCAAGAATACTTTTTGTGTGCAAAGAAAACAAAAATAACAACACTGTTCAACAATTTCTTCTGTCTTTGACATGTGTTCATGAGAGTACCACAATGCACGCGTGTGTTGAGTTGGGGTTCTGGTCTACCACAAACTTTTGTAAATGTAAACGTGATATGCATATCCAATCAGACAACAATTTCACTGATCAAGAAAGAGATGCAAAGATATGTAAATAGGTCCTGAGATTTATGTTTTGGGGTGTACTGAGTGCATGCTGTGGTTTTGGCTTTTGGATTTTGGCTGTGGTTTTGGATGTGAGGTTCAATTAGAGATTGCACTACAATCAGTTCACCTTCATTTACTTTGGGTGTTTGGCTGTTGCACTGCATTAAAGTGAAGAATCTAATCTGTGCTACTTTCCTAATGAAGTGAGTTAACTACAGGAAGTGCACTAGGGGCAGTCCCACTAATCTGATATCAGCTGGAGACATGTGAGACCATGCTAACCTTATGAGAGTCACAATTGATAAACAAGCTTGGAAAAATGTTGTGTTCAACTGAAATTCATCCGTATCACCGGCCTTCCATTAATGTACAAATATAGATGAGGAGTAAGGTTTCATGTGCCACTGAAATAGACAGACAAACATAGAAAATATACAGAAACATTTGTTTGTTAGGGATATTCTTCACCCTTTCTATTCGCAAGAAACTGTTGAAAGAGTGACGTTCCGATCTTTAGTTATCATAAACTTCTTTTAAACAAATATTTAGAGATCTTTCAAGAGAGAAAACACACACTTGATTTATGCTGGACCACAGTACAACTAACGCTGCAAAGACTTAGTGAGTTTTGCAATACTCAAAATTTCCTTTCTATCCATTTCAACTAATAGTCTGTGTAAAGACTTTTCCAGTTGTTTGTAATTACTGGATTTTTTTAGAGATTGCACTAATTAATTAAACATATTTTAAGAAAAAAATACAAAGTTTTATTTACTTCCAGATGTTTCCATTGAGCATGGAAACCCCGTCTTAAAAACAAGCCAATAACAACAAATGGTTACACCTTTTGGTGTTTGTCTCACACAATACAAAGCAAGAACATTATTGTTCTCAGGGTTATTGTTGTTGTAGTTGTTTAAACTGTGTTCACAAGCCTGACTTTTACACCACTCACAAATGGCATCAATTACAATCTAAGGCCGAGGTGACAGAGAGAGGCAGCTGTGGGTGGCATATGATTGGTGTTGCACTAAGAAGTGCTGAGAGATTACAGATTCAGTGTCAATATCTGGATTATACAGCCTATTCAGTATAACTTTGTGACATACCAGTTGAAATCAAACTAGCATGTAATGTGATAATCCATCAACAAATTCCACTGGAATACATGTTATGGTATTTTGGGGCATTTTTGCCTGTAATTATCTGCAAATATCTGCAGTATCAATGATAGTTTATCCATCCACCAGATGTGCCTGCAGAAATTTCACCAGAATCACCAGATGTAACGGCTTTGTGAATTCATCATCGTCACAATAAATTATCCTGCTAGGTCTTATCACCCAGACACCTGTCACTCCCTGAACCCTTGCTCTGCACGTGCTTCACGCTGAGACCCATCCACAGCCACTCCCCCAATAAAAACACATATCCAGTATAAATCTCTCAGATTAATGCATCTTTATCCTAACGCAACTACATGCAGGGGAAAACTTTGGCTTGGATAAATAGTGTAGTGGACCTCATTCATTGGTTATACTAATTTTTTAGATGAGCGGTAAAATGCCTTTAACAAAGTCCAGATGGTTAAGAATAAGTTTACAAAAGTTTGTGTTAACTGTAGCAGTGTGCACACAAGCGTACAATACACAGAAGCCAAGTTTGTCTGCTGTTTCCCACAGTCTAGCCAAAGAAAAAGTTAGATTCAGACAAACATGGTTTCCTAAGGGGCGAGACAGTGACACATTCTGCTTGTATTTCATAGTACAACAGTGAAATACTTTACTAATGCCTCATTTCAGGACAGGTTTGCCGTAAGTGTCAAAAACAGATCAAATGCAGGTGTTACTGCTGTAACATTTTTTATAGCATTACTGGAACCCTATTTTATTTATTTATTTTTGTATTAATTACCCCCCCCCCCCCAGTCCCTGATTCTGTTTGTTTTGTCATTATTTTATCTAAAACTATTATGCCAATAAAGTATTTTGAAATTGAACTGAGAGGGTGGGGTGGGGGTGAAGGAGTAATACAACCCTCAGACTAGACCAAGAGGAGTGGCAAATATAAAACTGTATAGAAAAGCCACAGTACAAATTCACTTCATGACAATACACCAAGATGCTAAGGCATCATAAGTAAGATCTAAGGAAATAATCTCGTCAAATTCGAAACAATCTGCATCAAATTGCTGAATTAATAAAAATAACCACACCATGCAGAAAAAGCGCATGAATCTACCAAACTGCCAGAACAATTGTCGTGCTATAGATGGTTTAAGTAGCCTATAGTGTACATAATGCCATTGACAAGTACGCACTAGAGACCAGTATTCGTTATTTTAGTTGCAGCATAACGGCTATTCATATCTTTCTGTTTGCTTAATTTGTATTTTGGTTGGCTGTTTGCTATTTAAAATCTAACGACATATTTGTCGTTAGATACACTTAAGTATCCCAACCTTTAACTTCGTCAAGTGGAAATATCCTCAAGTGAAATCTAAAGTGGAACTTGAGCGCAAGCAAATCGCGCGCAAGTTATACGCACTTCTCTGTGCGCGCGAATTAAGACATAACGGAACTCCTTATGTCAAAACCTACGACATTACTAATAAAACACACATAACTTAACATAACTTAGTTTTAAGTTGGACTTACCTTAGCTGTACTCTCGTCTATGCTCAAAGAGACTGTGAGAAGAAAAACGGTGAGACATGGAAGCCGCATCTTCTCTCCTATGAATAATGTCCAAAAGGACACGCTGATGACGGATTCTTCTCCGTTTCAAGCAATTCTTGGCTCTCTTCTTCCCGAGCTTGAACTATACGTTTGTCTGCATCTTTGCTCTAAACGTTATGTGGCTGTTGTTGAAAGTAATGTCTTGTAGAAGAGCCCACCACACCCCCTGTCAGGACCACGACCACCCATCAATACGCACCAACACAACCCTGTTTAGAACAACTATCACTCGCATTTCAGCATTGTTAGGAGAAGTTTAAGTCTTGGAGATCAGTAATTCCCTTAAAACAGCTTTGGCAAGGTGGATTTTAGGCGAGACAACCAACTTTCCCAAAGCGCAAACGCATCAGGATTGAGCGCGTGCAACTGGAGCGTGCGAGATCTGAGGTAAACTTCTGCCGTCACTTCACCTTCAATAAAGGTAGTTTACGATTAAATATATCGAGCTTATATATGTGGTATTGTGACTAAAAGCGTTTAAATAATAAGAAAATAGATTGTTTGAAGTTATATGACACATTAACAAGTCGTACCAAAGAGTAGGTGTGTTTTTGGAACATGTTAGCTAGTTTTTAGCAAGTCAGAGAAGCTTTTCTAAAATACGATTAGCTACTATTAGTTTGACCACCTTGAGTTAGTGTGTTTGCTACTGGTCCATGATTGTCTTTAAGCTAAAGACAGGTTGGACCTGATGGAAACCAGCTAGCATGTTCCAAAACACAACTGTTGGATCTATTAGCAAGGAACATGAGATCTATAAAGATACCAGTACTTATAATATGCTTTAAATATGATCTAAGGATCCACTGATGTTCAGAAAGGCTTTGAAAAGTGAGAATTAACTTGTAACTTACAGATCATAAATCGGTAACTTTCAGATCATTGAGTATGCAGTAACAGGATACTGAAATTGGGCTGAAGGAGATATTTCATCTGTTTTTTGGCTCACATGGAGGGTGAGAACCATCTACAGCACTGGAACACATTAAGGTAAAATGTGTTGTTTCTTTGTGTTGTAGAAGCATGTGTTTTCCTTTTGCACACATATCAATTCACTCTTTTTACATATTGCAGGTGTTTTCTGTTGTGCCTTGCTGTCCTTATCCTTACGACAGAGGTCAATGCAGTAAGTGTGTTTTTAATTTCATTATATTAAGTGGACAAGATTAAGTGCAGATTGTGGTGTCGTATTTGAGCCTCATTTATGGTGCAGCACACTGAACCGAGCCCCTTGAATGAGTGGGAGTGTCCTTGTTTGTATTACAAGTTTCTCATGAGCAATTCGCAAAAGTTTTGCCATTTACAGATCTTTGCAGTGCGCATGTTCCTTTCATTAAAAGCACATTTTATTTTCATTCCATTGTTATAAGGCTGAAATGTAACCATTTCACAGTGGTAAAGTCCCACATCAATTAGGTATGGTTGTTAGTGGTAATATATCCAACTGGCATCCCACAGTGCTAGATTAAACACTGGCCTGAAGTTAATGAAGAAAATGTGTCCGGAGTCTGTGAGTGGTTATGCCAGTATGTCTGTGTACACATCTGCTTATAATAATTTTTTATTTAAATGTATTTTTATTTTTTTTGCCAATGATTTCTCCTAATGGTGGTGTTAATTTGGAAAACTATTAGTTTAAGATGAATAATGCTGCCTTGGGGTGAATGTTTCATTAACTGGATTCAAGTTCCTGGAATTTCTATAAATCTAATGTTAAAAAGCAACTTTCCAAGAAGACAAGGTTGTTAAATGTCATGATGAAACAGAAATAGCGACAGATCTTTATTTCCATATTTTGATGTATGTCTGAGTATAATGGATTATTGAAAAAGAAAACTTGTAGGATGGGACTTGGTTTTTTTCATTGGTTATTGATTGAATGTTGAAATGTGGCCATTGCACTCAAAATGGAGGCAGATGAATGCAACCCTGCAGGATTTAAAGGAATAGTTCACCCAAAAATGAAAATTTGTGAAAATGTAGTCACCCTTAGGCCATCCAAGATGTATACATGTTTTTTTTTTTCATCAGAACAGATTTGGAGAAATGTAGCATTACATCACTTGCTCATCAATGGATCCTCTGCAGTGAATGGGTGCCGCCAGAGTCCAAATAGCTGATAAAAACATCACAATAATCCACAAGTAATCTCCAATCCATCAATTAATGTCTTGTGAAGAGAAAGGCTCTGTGTTTGAAATAAACAAATCCATCATTTTAAGACATTTTTTAACTTCAATCTGTTGCTTCTTGATGAAATATGAGTCCTCTATATATGATATTGATTTTTCATTAAAAAAAAAAAATCATGTAGTCTGAATCAGGAGAGAAATATGCACAGCTCAAGCACTGTTTATAAGCAAAAACATGACATTTTTACTTGAGGAAGCATTATAAATTAGGCTATGTACAGTTTTAAAGTTAAAATACCTCAGTAAAATGCCTTTGTACCTTACAAACACGCAACTCTTCACTTCAAAAAAATGTTAATCGTTGGCCGGCAGTCATGTGGATTACTTATGGATTATTGTGATGTTTTTTATCAACTGTTCAGATGGAATAGATTTTAGGTTATCCAATACATTATCATAAACACTGTTATTATGTTTTGTACAGATTAATGGCTAACACTGGACTGTAGCTTTACCATTGGACAGCAGTCTCCTTGTGTTATGATGCTTGTGTGAACACCTCTTACAGTCTGGGGATGATTTCAACATGAGAACGTCTTTCTTTTCCTGATCCACATGCTGATATCTGTTTCTGGCAACCGCCAATCACCAGCAGCAAACACAGCAAGTTCAAAAGGGCTGATACTTTGCCAGGCGCCTGTAAAAGCTCCTCCAGCTGAAACTTCATTCTTTTAGCTGTAGATCTAGCTGTGGTATGCACCTTGGCACCTTGTTTTGTGAAGAAGAAGACATTGCATACTGTATAAGGTGATTTTATAATAATATTTGGACTATCTCATAATTCCACTGACTCAGTTTAAAAGACAAGTATACAACCATTCAGTCATGATATTCTACTTTGGTTTGCTCTCAAGTTTCAGTCTGGTCCATTCCAAGGTTGTCTACTGATAGAAATATTCATTTTTAAATGTTAGTTTGCAGTTAAAAAGGTCTTAATGCAGTCAGTAAAAGGTTTTCCCAAGTTTTACTTAGTTTTAAAAACACAGCAAAATGAATGAGATGTCAATAATTGTGTGCAGCCATGGAAATAGAGAATGCAGTAACAAAACTTTTGGAAGAGATATAGGCTGGTAAGCAATTAAATTTTTTTTAAGTCATTACATGATGTGGCGATTAATTAATCGAATTAATCGCAAATTAATCGCACATCAAATTTGACTAAGAAATTACTCCTAAAAGATAATTATACTCATTGTTGTGTAAAGCATGAAACAGACATTACAAAAAGTAGCTTAATTGATTCAACATAAAATTTATACACTTTTGGACCATTAAGGTGAGTAAATGATGACACAATTTTCATTTTTGGGTGGGTTAACTATACCTTTAATAATTGTTATTATTATTATTACTATGGAAGCATGAAATTATTTCTTTAATGAAATAATACTCTAAATAATAAACTAAAATTGCCAGGAGGTGGTGGTTAATGTCTTAAGTCATTAAGTCATTTATTCATTCATTTGATTCGTTCAAATGGCTGATTCATTGAGGAGTGAAGTAAATGGTTCTTTATGAATGGTCCATTCAATCATTAGGTTTGTTCAACTTGAAGTGGATCATCACCATCAGACCAATCGGTGTAAGACATCAAAGTACTGCAAGAGCGATTAGAGAGCAGTCGGCTCTTCATGCTTCTGAATCACTCTCGCGGTCCTTTGATGTCATACACCGATCGGTCTGTGCAGCGCCGCTTCAAATTCAACGAGTCTAATGGTTCACCCAGTTCGTTAAAAACATGGATTAAGAAATGAAATGCCGCTGTGTGTTGCTTAGAGATAAACAGTTCTGCTTTGTCTTTATATTTTCATTGGCAAAATTGAGCTAAACAGACAACATTGTGTCTAAAATGTGTCAGTTTAACTCTGAAAAAAACTTGCATATGATATTAATACCTTGTTGTAGAAAGAGCCCCTGGCAGAAACACTTCACAGAATCCTGTGCAAAACATATGCTGTACATGAAAGTATATATATATATATATACATGTATGCTTTTGTTCATTAAATGACCATTACATTAAATTATCATACATACAAACATGCATACAGTGTGTATGTGTATGTTTGTGTGTGTGAGTTTCAAATATACCATATAAAGACTTAAGTATTGCCTAATTTAATGAACAAAAGCATCTGAAAATACTATGAAGAAATACTTTCATGTACAGCATATGTTTTGCACAGGATTCTGTGAAGTGTTTCTGCCAGGGGCTCTTTCTACAACAAGGTATTAATATCATATGCAACTCTTTTTTTTTCAGAGTTAAACTGATTTCACTGAATAGAAGAAGAAAAAGCCTCCTTGTCTAAAGCCTTATCAGATTTTGGGCCTCCCTGATCAAAAACTTGTGACAGCAGTAGGCTGAGACTGTGCATTATACACTGGTACAAGGAGTGTAGTGATTTCAGGTTTCATGCAGGCCAAGCTATTTTTAGACAGGCAATGATCCGGCCTGCAGGGTATGGTCGTTGTAGGTGACCTCACTTGGGCAGAAAAAGACTATGCATGATCCTCCACACAGTTTTTCACTTTTTTGAAATTTTCCAAAAGTTTGGATTCAATCTAAATCTACATGGTCATACCCAATAACACACTCAGTCTCTGACTTTGAGCCTTTTCCAATCCAAAGCCTAATGCACAATTGACCTAATTTTTTCTTAATTGTGTTTGAGAGATGGATATTATTATTTACATGTAGAGGCCAGCTGGTATGAGATGTGTGCTGGTAAAACAGGTGCAAATACAATTAAAACCGGTTGCACATGTATCTGCATTTAGCTCTGTAATTATGCAGTTCATCTTCCAAACACACATAATTGCAGATATTGCTTAATTCATTGATTTAATTACAGCTCTGACATGATATATCACTGCCCAGGTCTGTTATTTGAAAAGGATTTTGAGCTATTTTACAGCATGACCTTAAGTATGTTTTATGGTTATGTCTTAGTGTCATCATGGAGGTTAAGCACTTATTTGACCCCTTAGGTCTGATGGAAATGCTTTAAGAATAGCATTTTGGCAAGGGATGGAAAACTTTGATTGTCAGGAAGTTCAAAATATGGTAACTCGAAGCACATTTTGTTTGTTGTATGTGTGGGAAGATTTCACGATATTATCTTCATCCCTTGAGGTCAATTACTGGCTCTAGTTGTTTGACCTATGTTTGGATAGAAAATCAAAGAAAGTGAAATAGCTGGTGCGTAAAAATGTCCCAAGTGCTATAATGATATACTAGTTAATTTTGCAATAGAGCCTTTTAACAATAATTGCATTAAAATACTCTATTAATGCACTACAGTATGTCCTCTGTTGGAAATTCCTTCGCCCATATAAGGGAAGAGGAAATGTATGTGGTCACAGGGTGGTTCCTGATGTTGTGCAGGAGGATAAGAGTGCACGTGAAGTAAGTGTGTGCACTCTATACCGGTTTGAATGGGTGGACCAGCACCGCACAAAAGATGTCTGTCGGTGATAAGGACAGGAAAAACGCTTCTACATCGCCTGCCAAAATAATCTGCTCAGTCAAAAAAGCAAAACAATTGGGGGAAAATCTATTGTGTTCGATTAGAGGGATCGAGGCAGGATGTAAAATTGTTCCGAGGGGAAGGCCTATGCTGAGGAGCTCTCAGCCCGAGCGACACTGCAAGTAGCACTGCAAGTAGCACAGCCTTTGACATTGTAGGGATGTGTTGGTTTTGTAACGGATGTAAATTCTTTAGATCTACACAATGTTTGCATCTGTGTGAGTATGTAGTTGGCTGTATGTTGGCCCACACTGAAGGGGTAGTTCCCACAAATGAGTTGGAGTGGCTCCACCCATGTCCTGTGTCAAATAGCGACCCTCATGACCTTAGGCTGGTATGGAGTTTGTGTCTCGTGTGAACTTTCCCCAAAGCTGGGAAAGAGCAGCACGTACAAACCCTAAAATACACTTTATATTTTTTTTTTATAAAATATCACCAAGGGACCAAAAAAAAAAGTGATTTAATTTTCATTTTATGTAGGGATGTAACGATTA
>SCHK01341021.1:0-11436 GCA_004124795.1 Poropuntius huangchuchieni
TATCAGTAATTGGCTGATATTGGAGATTTTATTTTTTTATTCATTTATCAGGGTATTTAATAATGCTTGCTTGCACATTAACCCTTTTTACATTTAGATGCTCTCACTTAAAATTAATCTTTAAACTAAATTAATAAAACTGATAATTATATTATTTAGAAAATCTCAAAATTAGTATGTGTGATGCCTAAATTCACTTGTAGCATTTAAAACACTTGATGTAATTGAATCCGTAATATCACAATAATTATTAATGCAAAGGTATAAGTAGGTATAGATTCAAATTTAATTTTAATGTGTGGGTCAATATCCTAGCAAAATTTGGCAGATAAATTGATTTGCACTCATTCACAAACACACACCACATCTCCCTGACTGCTTGTGTGCTTGTGTTTATACTGAGATCATGGGTCGTTTGTCAGAGGTCATTTGACTTCTTACCTCCCTTGCTGCAGCTGAATGCGGATCGTCTGTAACCGGGAAACAAGGAGTTTTACTCTCTCCCAACTACCCTGGTTACTACGGTAACAACCATGAGTGCATCTACTCCATCCAAACCCAAACCGGTAAAGGGATCCAGCTCAGAGCGCGGGATTTCCGCCTGGAGGAGGACGACTTGCTTAAGGTCTTTGTGACTTAGAGTATATTTGTGCTTGTGTGTAATCTTGTTTTGTATATTATATGATGACTGTATTTGACTGTTTTGTGTGGGTTTCAGGTGTATGATGGTAGCAGTAACAATGCCAGACTGCTGGGCGCCTTCACAGGCACAGAGATGATGGATGTCACTCTAAACAGCACGTCCAGCACCATGTGGCTGGAGTTCATTAGCAATAGTGATAATACCAGCAAAGGTTTTGAGCTGCACTTCACCAGTGAGTAGCACACTGACACCTTGCAGCCATTGCACAGCAGTACGTGTGTGTGCGTGTGTGTGTGTGTGTGTGTGCGTGTGTGTGTGCGTGCACATAAATAGATGGATAGATAGATGGATGCATAGCACAGGAGAGATTTTGAAGGACACACTCTTTTTTTTTTTCCTCTGTCTTATTGTAGGTTTTGAGTTGGTGAAATGTGAGGACCCAGGTGTTCCTCAGTTCGGTTTTAAACGGGAGGACAAAGGTCACTTCGCAGGCAGCACGGTGTCATATAGCTGTGATCCTGGCTACACTTTAAAGGGCCCGGAGGTTTTGACATGTCTCAGAGGGGAGAGGAGAGCATGGGACAGCCCACTCCCACTGTGTGTTGGTAAGATGCTACTGAATACTAATTCACACTTACACACTTCTTTAGGCAAAGATATTTTTAACTTTGATATGATAACTTGAAATACATTGATATTCAGTACCTCGGGAAAAGACTTGCACAACATGGACATTTTCTTTTTTTTCTTTTTTTATTGAAGATAAATATAGCAAGGCTAGAACTTGACTGTGAGTTATATTTTTGCTTTAATGAAAACGTACAATGTACACTTTTTTTATTTCATTTAGTTTTACTTTTGTTTTACTTTTTGTTTTGTTTTGTTGCACTTATTATGAAGCACTATAAACACATGTAATGTCTGTTTCATACTGGAAGCCGAGGGTGCCCTAATACAGGAAGTCCAAATCTGGCTCACAGAAGTAATATAACTTATGGCATTTCAGGAAATCCTAATTGCTGCATTTTATCACAAACTTTAAATCTGCCACAGTGTCTTGTATGATACCCTCTGAGAGTGTGCTTCATAAATATGTTTCTTCAAGTCAGAGAGAGTTCTATTAATTGGAGTGCTTATGATTTTTTTTCTTCATGTGTACTGTATGTATCTTCTACCCACCCATCCTTATACTCAGCCTGGGTTCTCCTCAATGTGAGTTTATCACAGACCCACTTTTCAAAGTGTTCTGCAATGCTGTTGAATTTTGAATTATGGTGCTTTCCTACCTGAGCCTATAGAGACCTTTAGGCAAAATTGAAATGCCCATATAGAGAGGAGAAATGGAACTATAAAGGCATGAGCAAATATTTTTCATCCGCCACAACAGGAAACTAACTAGTACTGTAGAAAACAGAGGGTGGACAGTGAGAAATGAGAAGTTGGTGAGAATAAGAGAAAGGAGGGGAGGGGAGGAGAGAGCAAGAGAGAATGAGAGAGCAAGAAATGTAGTTTTATGACTTACGAAGCAGGTCATCTCAGGAGTTGAAGAAGATGGGTTTGTTTTATTGTGATTTATGGCTCTGCTGTCCACTGTGGGAACATTCGTCAGAATGAAATTCATATGAGATGAGAAAAAAAATTGCAGAAAAAGAGTGAGGAAGACAGATGAAAATGAAAAAAAGAAATAAAAAATAAAACAAATAGCTTGCAATATATAAATCTCAACATTTGAGATAGATAGATAGATAGATAGATAGATAGAGATTGATTGATTATCTTACTTTCCTTCTCTTTTGCATTCAACAATTCATTTTTTACTCTGTGCACATCAAAGGAAAAGATAAAAAGTTTGTCTCCATGTCTATGATTATACCTTTCAGTATGTGTGACAATGGCTTGAGAGGCTGAATTGTGCATTTGAACACATTGCACTTGCATGCTGTGACGTGTATATCTCACATGACTACAAACGCCGGCCACCGTGTAATTTGTGTCATTGCTTATCCGAGACTGAAGGAGAGATGTGTGGAGGGAAAGTGTCTGGAACAAATGTGTGAAGTGCCCCTCCACTGGCTTGACTGAAGGAAGGTTGTACTTCATAGCTAGACTTCAGTACTGTTTTTGGGATGTAGTACTGGATTACTTTTGATCAATACTTACATTCTTAACATTTTCTACAGAGAGAGAAAAAAAAAACTTTTTATTTCTTTCTGTTTAATTTCTTCAAAGTGTCCAATCTGCTTTCATAAGAAAAACAAAAAGCGCTAACAAGCCAATCAAAAGTCTAACTTTTAATTAAAAGGCCCAGTGAAATTCATTTTAATATAAAATGTAATTTGCCTCAACTATTGTCATTTGTCATTATGAAGAAATGTTTCATCAGTCCCTTTAAGACCTTGAGTCTTTGGCCTAAAGCAGTACGTTTTAATTACTGTATAACCACCGCTGAACATAGATGGGCATGACCGAAATGCCAATTTGTACAATCAACTATATACAAAAAATAAAATAAAATAATGCATATGATATCAGACAATGTAAAAAAAAACAAAAAAAACAAAAAAAAAAGAATTCTAAATAGGCAAACTGATCTAATTAAAATAAAATAAAAAAGGCAGCTTGCATGATTATTAAGAGGGATTTATGTTGTATTTTATATGCAAACTCATTCAGTTCCAGTCCATGCCTAGAGGGTGTATATGTGTATATACGAGTTTATGCTGTATAAGGGCACATGCATTTGACCTCTGGGATGATGACGACGATGGCAGGGGTTGGATATAACACTCTCATGACTTCCTGATCCGTGAAACTGGAACTGTCACACGCTCTGGCTCCAACCTCCTGACAAACAAGTGATTTGTACCCCTGCTGCCCGCCACCACCAGCACCACCATTGCCCCAGTGTAAGATGGATAGTCATGTCTGGGGCAGGACATATTACCAACACTATCAGTGATATTAGCCAAAGGAAATATGCCCTCCCCAGGGAAGGCTTAATCCTGGAGGTGATATACGGCCATATTATTCTGCTCATCACTCATAACACTCTGCTCAGTGCTGAATGTATTCTTTTAAAGTGGAAAGTTTTATACGCGCCCCTGCCACCTGATGATGCATCACTGCACAGCACACTGTGTACCATCCTTGCTTCAGGGATTTAGATACCAATGCAGAATCCCTTACGGAAGCGGACATGTCACATAAAGGCTATTTTTTTTTTTTTTTTTGGCAAACTGATTGTAGGTTTTTAACACCCAGTGTTAAATTCATACATGTAGTCCTCATTAAAAATTATATTACATGATATTATTTTTAATGTGTATTAAGTATGTATTAAATTCGTACAATATATTCACTTTATCTAGTGGTCTCTGACTTTTGGACCCAACTGTGTTTGTTTCTTTTTTTTTTCTTTTTTTTTTTAAGATGTACTGTTTGTGCTGCAGAGTTTTGAGCTGTCATTGAAGGATTGCGCCTTTGTTTATCTCTTTCTTCACCCAGCCGAGTGTGGAGGAACGATTAAAGATGAGCCCGTGGGCCGGATTCTGTCTCCTGGTTACCCAGCGCCTTATGAGCACAACTTGCACTGTGTCTGGACCATTGAGGCGGTACTTGGAAGCACCATCGGGTGGGTATCTACTCTTCCATTACCCCCCTCCTCACCATCTGTCTCTTCATCTCTCTTGTTTTGCTTTTGATATCTTCATCTAACCTCTAAATGTATCTTCTATCCAATATCTTCGACCCTGCTGTCGATCCCAAGTTCTAGAAACATCCATTATGGTACTCCTTATATATATAGTACCATAGTGGGGATGTAACATGTTACATATACACATTCACTTGTTTATGTAGCTAAACTGACACATTGCGTAGGCTTCTGGTGTTTTTTATATACAGCTAGTTAATACTATGACCCTAACTCATACCTGAACTTTCTGTGTATTTACTATTTTAAAAAACTTAATTTTTTTAACTTTATATTTTAACTTGTACTTCTGGCTACACAGTTACCCCCAAAATATGATTAAATAGGTACATACATACTGTGCACCATATATATGTGTGTATACATATATACACGTTTTTTCCTCAAAATTGGAGTTTATAATTTGCAATTGTGAGTTTATATTTCACAGTTCTAAAAAAAAAAAAAACAAGTCAGTCGCAGGATATAAACTTCAATTTTTCAATAACAAAAGTCAGAATTGTGAGGAAAATCAAAAAGTTGCAGTTATTTTTTTTAGTTTTAGTTCATTGGCAGAAACAAGCCTCCACAGAAAACACACCCATTTGATCAAATGCCTCAGTATGTCCATCCTTTTTACCCTTTGTCCCACCGCTCTTGCCATACTCCGTCTAATTGGTCTGATGGTGTATTTGTCAGCACTCTCGCCTTAGCCGCAAGCGTGGATTGGCTGGCAGGCCGAGCTCTATCTCCATGCATGCCAGTATTGTTCATCGTGCTGTCACAGTCAGCAGGACTCAGAGAAGCTAGGAGGACATTAGCACTTTGGCAGTCCTACAGGCTGACCTCTTCCCTTCCCCAGCAAATCGCTCCCTTTCGCACTAATGAATGAACATGCCCCCTTGTTAATTGCCACTCGTTTCGCCAGCGTAATTTTGCATGAAATCTCGCAGCCGAGCTCTGCCTAATTTGTCCGGGGCTTTAATTGTGCTGTTTATCAGATACTTTCCCCGCCCTTCATCTAGACACGTTAGGAGCTTCCAGACACTGCTTTCTTGCTGTGTTAAAAGTGGTTCAAAATTGACATTTGATTTGGTGTTGCTGCGTCGAAGGCTCTGTAAGGTGCCTTGAAGATGTGAAGAGCTCAATCAAATTTCCCTTTTATCCTGTGTTCTTTGTGTCCATAAATAGTTGGAAATGAGCAGTGAGGTGAGTGTAATTATATCATAAGGGTTATTGAGCATCTAACGTTGGTACACCCCTCCAGATATTCGCGCCAGACGAGCAGGCCACATGTAATAATTGAGGTCACCTGTCTTTTTTTTGTATAACCGTGTAATTTAATACAGTCTGATACTCAGATGTTTCCTGCTTAAAGCTTGTACTTAGTCAGTGCCATGTAATCATTGATGCAATCATGGCCATAAAAGGCCATGTGATTACAGTGTACTTAAGCACATTGTGAAGCGGAGCGCCCGAAACCCCTCTTAACCCCCAAAGCACTGCAATGAGTGACACCTCTTGGGTTTTTATACATGAAATATTAATTCACATATATATTTGTCAATTTTGTGTGTTTTGCTTTGCTTTGCTTTGTTTTCCTGCACAGGCAGGTTTGCCTTTTCTAGTATGACATGAAGATATCAGAAGCGTTTACCACTGAAATCTGTAAACACTAAAGGTAAACATAGCTGAGCTGGGGTGGGTTTAAGTGTGTGTGACGCATTAAAAATATTATTAGTTGGAAATCATGTTTCAGTACTGCGGCCAGTAAGCAGCAAAAAACTCTACACCTTCCTCTGCCATTCTGATAAAACATCGTATAATCGTACTCGTATAATCTATTTTAAAAACCTGTTGGCAAAAGTAAACCACTGTTACAGTGTGTATTTGCGTGTGATGCGCTGTTTATTTATACATCCTTAGTACATGTATCTTTATATGACCACGTACAGTATGAGTACTGCAGGTCATACAGTATAATAAGGTGTTAGAATGTGTCTGTGTTTACCCTCTTCCTGTACTGTATGTGTGCTTATTAGACCCCTTCTACAGGTGCACGATAATTAATAGCTTGGGTCTCTTCCAGTCTCAGACCTAGTTCCCCACTGTAAGGTATGCACATACATTTCTTTGATCTCATCTAGAGCAATCAATTATTCAAGATCATTTGCAATGCATTAGGATTGGGACGATGTCTTGCAATAATACTAGGACTGTGTTAAGGCAGCATTCAGAATACGCTCTCCAAAAAGATGAGCTACCATTAAGCACTGTCTGCAACACACCTCGGTTATATTTTTCTACTTTTTTTTTTGGTTTGTTTTTTAAATTGGGTAGACTACAGTATATATCCCTTTATTAAGGGGTACTACATTTGTACTGTCACAGGGTGTATACTGTGATACCGCCCTGCCCCAGATGTCCTGTCCTGGTGGACTTCCTTATCTAGAGGGGCTGATGGCAGCTTCTGATTGTGGAGACATAAAAGGATGTGTAAGGGTGGACTGGGATGTTTGTATGATGTGTCAGGATGCTGAGGGGGTTTCATGAGGCAGGAGGTGCAGGTGATATTTCATCATTCTTTCATCAGAGACACTTCTCCACGTCTGAGATGCCTTTGTTTGGCAAAGGTGATAATTACTTTCAGCAGCCACTTCACACGCACACACAGACAGATATACTGCCTAGCCCCAAATGTTCTCATCCACGTGGGATTAGACATCGGTTAAGCCTGCTGTTCCAGAGCCGGTTTGGAACATTCGAGTTGCAGCTCAAAGGATCGCACTGTCACGCTCAAGGCTCATCTGCAGTCACGAAAGAAATCTGAAGAATTAACGGAAGCTGGGGTCCCACTTCCCTCCTTCCCTATTCTGCCGTTTTATCCACTTCTTTTTCTCTACCTCCAAAGCCTTCAAGTCATACATTAACCCTTCTCACTTCTGTCCCATCTCGTCAAAGTTTACACACTCTTTTTTCTTGGGTTTTTTTTTTTTTTTAGAACTTGTCTTGTTCTGTTCCTTTTCTCCACACTCTTGTAGTAATAATAATAATAATAATAAAGAAAAAGAAAAAAATACAACTAAAAAGAGTAGACCAGCCCATTATTATTATTAAGTTTTAATTGTAGGACTTTAAAGCTGGTAAAGTTGATATGGTAGTTGTTATAGTTTAAAATATACAATAATTATTTAGCAGATTTAAGGTAGGTTGTTGTGATGCATAATGAAAAAGTTATTTTATTTTTATTTTATTCTAAAAATAACACACTTTTCACTGAGACATGCAGGTTTTGCCATCTGAATTGTGCCGCTAGTGGTCTTTTTTTTTTTGCACTTTTAGAGCAAATATTTCTCTCTGTAACAACGATGTAAGATAAGAATATGGATATCATAGTGGCAGAATTGTTGGCTTTGCAGTGGGGTGTTTTGCTTTTAATCCATGTAATAGTTGCCTCGCTAACAATAGTCTTGGGAGGAGAGAAATACAAAAAGTCCTCAAAATAAAAATATGTCTAGGCGTACGGGATGCTTAACATTATATTTAAGGACAGGGTTGCAGTAACACACCACATGATTTACAACTTGAACACACCAACAAAACCGGCACAAATCATACAGAACAGCAGTTTTTGGCATTATTTATTCATGCTGTGGTGTATGCCGGGAACAATAATACTGCCTCAAGAACCACAGACATCACTATGTGATTCTTTCGGAGCTTGATCAGCAAGATCGACCAGCTTGACCAGCCAAGATGCTAATGAACATCATTGCTATATGTTGTTCCACAAGCATGCCTGTGCAAGTATAATATAAAGTTCTGTTTTGGGAGTATAGAAACTGTACAGATCGAATCAATTGCTTTTTTTTGTCAGCTGGTTTGCACAGGCGCTGGGGAGAGAAAGACCCCCGAAGAGACTAGAGTTGATCAATCAATTAATGAGTCTAATTTTTAATGGGCTGTGAAATTGTGCCGTCTCCCTTGCAGTGTCTCCTTGGTCATTACTCTCAATATACAAACTGTCAAAGTTTGAAACTCACAATTTTTCTAAAAGGTTAATGTACCCCAAAATCCAATACGCTGCTAAATGGAGGAAATGTGCTCACGCACACCTAGAATAATCTGATGATAAACACCCGGATGGTTCTCCTGCCGGCAGCCTCCTGGGAGCACTTTGCAGTGGGGATGGCTGACAGCAGTGAAGGGAAGAGATCGTGGATTGTGGGTGAAAAAAAAAAAAAAAATTGCTGCGCACTTGTTTTTAAGGTGGCCAGAACCTCACATCTGCTGAATCAGACTGAGAACTGCTTCTTACATTTATCCAATCTGCCTGCACAGCAGATAAAGATAACTAATCATTAATGCCTCAGCCAGTTCCACCCACTATGTTCTACTCTAAATTGTGTTTTTTCTCCATCTTTTCAAGTTGTGTATTAATTAGTTTATATTTAGCTTTTCCCCAGACTTTGAAGCAATTACAGACTATGAATTTTGCTTTAACAGGTCTAGCATAGCTATACTGTTCATCAGCAGATGTTAACTAGTGAAGCTAGATGACGAACATGAGAGAAAGTTCATTGTCTGAGGATGTCTTGCCTGACTTTAAAGATAGTTTTGAATCTTATATGGATGTTAGCTTAGTTTGAGTCTTGATCTTGTGCTGTAGCCTTGACCTGGAGACCTTTTGAAACCACATTAAGTCATAAAGTGGTCTTTGTCTTGAGTTTCAGACTTTGATTTGATTTGGAGCAACGTGTGATGCAACAAATGAATCACTTTCCCTATCTCAGTTCATTAAACTGAACAGCTTGGTTCTTACACAAACGGGTCATGGTCTGGGCCTGAATCTGGCAATCAACTTATCTATTCTTTTCAGCAGTGAAATTGCATTTTCGCCCTTTCTTTTATATTAAAAAATAGTATTTTTTGCTCCACAAACCTCATCCTCTCTCTAAATCAAATAGCGTTATTTCAAATGGCAGTCTTACCCGTTTGGTATAATGGAGATGTCCTGCACAGATAGGTCCATAAAGGTGCCCTTGAGCTGCTAGATGTTGTATACTGTGCTGCCATGAGAGATGAGAACCATCATTACAATGATTGCAAGGCAGTGCTGTATTGATATTCTGATGTCATTCTGTGTTCTTCTTCAGAATCTCCTTTTGACTTACAGTAATCTAACCGCAAACTATGACATTGTAACAGAGTGCAACAGTTGGGTTCCGGAGGTAAAAATTCCCATTCATTTACTCAGTTGGGGAATTGATTTTTTAACAATAACATATTAACTCTAAAAGACAGACCTGCTGTGAGTTAATCAATGGTATATGCTTTTGTTGAAGCCATCAGCATGCATTAATTAACTTTTTTGCCCTCTTTCCCATGGTGGAAAAATTACAAAAAAGAAAATCACAAGAAAATTGAGCAAAAAAAAGAAAAAGCTATTTTTCTTTATATCCCTATTTAAAGTATATATACACAATACATAATACAAAATTGTGGCATGCTTCTATTTTTATTTCTTCGTGCATAACCTTCTTTACACTGAAAGCATAATGGCAAAGCAAAAGCAGCTCTGATGCATGGACAGCACAGATATTTTCCTCAGGAAATGCAAATTTGTAGTCCTCCTTAGACAGGACATCTTTTTACACTAGATTTACCTATTCTCTAAACCATATGTCCACACATTATTTACAAAAATGCTGCATTATTCACTTGATTTCTCCTCTAGATGCACCAGATCCTTCACTGGCTGCTTAATATTCAAAAAGTGACTGAAATGAGTTTCGAGAAACTGTCATTTTTCATTCAGCTTTCAAGGACTCTCATCATGGATATTTTCACAAACACCTGCAAATGCTTCTCACAATCTTAACAGTTAGATATTCATCTCATGCACAGATTACCATCTTATGTTTTTGTTTTTTTTGTCTTGTATATTTTCAAATGTGCTTTTCATTATTTATTTCCTTTTATCTTCCCCTTCTCTTTCTCTGTTGTCCATGTAGATTTTGTTCTTTAATGACTTGTCTGGTTAAATGAATAAACAAATAAATGAATCCACAGACATGCACTGACAAAGTGCACGTCTCTCCCTGTCTGCCAAGTCATTGCAGCAGGAACACGGGCGAGACTCCCGGGGTAGCGGTGCTGTTTGGTATTCATATGACACAGCTCTCCTCTCCGTTTGCCTGTCTTTCTCTCCTTCTCCCTTTCGTTGGCACTTCCTCTGACATCTGATTGAACCACTTTGTTTCTTAAAGATGCATGCAACACTTTGTTTACCTCTCGTGGCCAACTTCAAAATGGTGGCTCGAGTTTATTTTGGAAGGATGAGAGTCTTGGCTCAATCTTTTGCTTGTTTTTGAGAAAGCAGATGCTTTTGGAAAAGAACAGAGTGAGTAAATCAGGCTGTGGATGACCTGTGTTGAGATGAAAGGTATTTTTCCATTTCTTTAGATGCAGTTGACCTCTACATTTTTCGTGGCTTGAGGGGAACAAATCAAACCTCATGGGGTTTAGTCTTTCATCTCCCTCCACCTTTCCCTTTGTATTGAACATGCAAATCTGACAGACTGTAACCACCCACTCTCCTGCCAACGCTCCCCACAACCCTACCAACCGCCATCCCATCAGCGAGGATTACATGAAAGAGTTGTAGAGCAGTAGAGAGAGAAACAGGAAGGGATAGACGAAAGAGTAGAAAACGTACCCAATAAATAAAAAATGAACATGAGGATTAGTTAACGTGGCGGTGTGTGGATTAGCTGTACCAGTATGATGTTTGTTCAGCCGAGACCCTCGTTCTCGTCTCAGTGCTAGTGCCTCACCCTTTCCTCGAAGGCCTAGAACTGAGGTTAATTAGCTAAGCATCACAACCAGTGCTGAGTTAAAGGAAACCCCTTAAGTTAAGAAAAACTAGTAATAATTTGTGAGGGTATCACTTAAAGAGTCAGTTTGTGTTCTGCCGAAGAAAGAATTGCATAAAGGACATGAGGGTAAGCAAGTGATATGATTTTCATTTTTAAGTGAACTTTCACTAAAAAGATTTTTTGTAAATGACTCCAGACTTTTGAACTTGGACCTGAAACGCCTC
>SCHK01341206.1:0-27655 GCA_004124795.1 Poropuntius huangchuchieni
GTGTGGAAAGAGCCAAGTTAGTTTGAAGCCAATTGAAAAAATTGCGTATTAGTTTTCCTGGAAAGCACATATCTCACCATCCCCACTGAAATCAATTGATGCGTGTACCTTGGATGTCTGGCAAGTACTTCTGGTACTGGTCCACCTCGCTGCTGTAGATGGTGAAGGCCAGTCGTTTGAGTAGCATGGCTCTCTGCTCAAGCTCTGCATCTCGATTGGTGAAAAGACTCAGAGAGCTACTCTGAGCCACGGCAACTCGGGCTGCACATATACAAAATGTTAGCAAGTTCTTCTCTACAACGCTCAAAGAAAACATCAGCTGGTGATAAAGCAATAAGATGGGCGCAGCTGGATAGCCCATTTAGTAGAAAGGGAAGACTCACTCATCAGGTCTCTGAAAGTGGTTTTGTCATGAGTCATCAGGTGGTCTATGATTGCTCTCCAGCTGAAAGAGAGAGATGTGGTCAACTAGAGGTCACATTGCCCCGTGATAGATGTAGCAGTAAAACCACTGCGACAAGAAGAAAGGACATGTTGTGCAGGACAGTACTCACTGGCTGACGCAAGAGGAGTCCATCTGGAAAAACGTATGATCCATAAACAGGTCGAAGGCTTCTTTTTTCCAAGCTCTCCGGGTGTACTGATAACCACTGAGGCTGCTCAACAGCTGGATACATGCACGATAACTGGGGGCATTGTGAGCACTGGTGGAAAAGAGGACAGAGCAACAAGATCTTGATCCCTATAATGTATTTGAATCACAAAATCCAAGACACTGAAGCAGCTTCAGTAACTTTGTGTCTAATTAACTGTCAATTCCTCATGTTTTGGATTTTGAAGACTAAATACCTATGGTTGCGTAGATAGGGCACAACGTAATGCATAAGGTTGACCAGCAGAGGAATCACTCTCTCCTTCTCATCACTGTAGAAGACCATATCTAATAGATGAGCCAAGACCTGCAAAGACACCCAATGCATACATGAGCATATTAATGCAATCCACAGAAAGCCAAATTAACACAACAAAGCAAGAATACAAGACAAGTAGGGCAGGGCAGGGCAGAGCACGTCCTCTGGTGACCTGTGAATGTTCCTGGTGTGCTTGATATCAATGCAACATTCCAGTTTCCCTACAAATGTTATTTGCTGCACCGACTGTGGTAGATTTGGCTTTGCTGTGTATTTAAAAAAGGAAATGAGTGTGGATTTAACATTCTGTGTTTACCTCAGCCAACAATGTGAGGGCGTGAACGCTGTACACAGATGGAGTGAAGCTGGAGGCCTCCGTCACTGTGAGCATTAGATCTGAAATTCACATAGTGTTAGTGAGAGACTCGCTATACACTCATGCCGATGTGCATGCTAACATGAGTCGACGTACACGGGATACGCCTTACATAAACACTGATACACAGTCACTGACCTTCTACATCGGCCTCCAGACTGGCCCCGTCCACCATGATCTGAGGGGAGGGTTTGACCTCCAGGTTTCGCCTTAACCATGTGGTCTGTTCTAAGGATGAGCCTGCAATCGTGCCAATGGCCTCTACAATCTTATGGGTCACATCCTGTGGAATCATGGTTTTATAATTTAATGTGAAAATTAAAAAAAATAAAACATGATGACACCAAGTCAAACATGTAAACCATATAAAAAAACATTGCACTTTTAATGGAAGTAAGAGTGGAGAGTAAGTGAAATGTCACCTGTAGCTCTCGCTGGTCCTTCTTGCTCTCCAGGGTGGGATTCTTTAGAATAAACTCATTCAATACACTAAAGAAAACATTAAAATTAATTTTGAATACTTACTGTAATAGAATAAGTGTCTATTTACTGCTTTACATTTATAACAGGGTTTAACACCATTTATATGTAAAACCACTAAATGAATGTACCTTCAAAATTAAAGTATGGCTGTGCTAGTGAGAAAGCACTTACCCTAGTATAAGGAACTGTCCTGGAGCAGGCAGACTGAGCTGCACAGAGTCCTTTAGCAACGCCAAGAGTGATGGCCAGCTATCAACCAGACTAGACACTGGAATCCTAAAGGAGACGAGGCAAGAGCAGTGAGACTGAGAGAGTAATTTAAACAATACATTTGGCATACACTGATATTAGTAAAGTTCACTTGCCTCTGCACATAGGCGTAGAAAAACTGAAGCATGCAGACCTCCAGGGAAAGATGCTTCTGTAAAACAAAGAAAGGTGAAGGTGAGTCTTAAAGCCACCTTTAAAACCAACAGCAGTAACAGACAGTAACTGGAAAGGAATTATAAGAGTAGTCAGGTGTATTTGTCATTGTACCTTCTCTTTGGNTACAGCAGTAACAGACAGTAACTGGAGAGGAATTACAAGAGTAGTCAGGTGTATTTGTCATTGTACCTTCTCTTTGGCGATGGCTGGGGGCTGCTTTAGGACTTCCTTCACTGTCTGTATCACTGTCTCAGTTCGCATGGCACTTACTGAACGAACAAGTTCCACAAGGAGAAGCTGTTCCTCACTAGCTATGGGAATTACCTAAAATGTAGGCACGCAGATTAAATATGTTTGTTTTGTAGTGTCAGGGTACAAAAGTAACCAACAACTTCTGGTGTAGCTCATACCTTGTTCCTGGATGAAGTTTTAGCCTGCTTCCTTTCATTCCACACATAGGCAATTGCGGCCATGAAGTGAGCCCCGTGATTCATTGAGATTGGACCCAGCAGCTCTAGAATTTGCTGCCTGAGATTCTGTGAACAACCAATGAAAACACTTCTAGTTGGCACAGCACACGGACTACAAGAAGCATTAAAGCACAGTCATCACATGTCTCAAGACACAAGTCCAGTCTCATCATGGTACCTTTGTGGATCCCAGGTTGATATTAGAGGTGGAGCATGCAGAAGCTGCAGCTGGCCTGTCAGAGCTGTCAGCCAGATAGAGAACGCCCCACAGCAGGGTTACGGAGGACATAATGGTGTGCAAGATGGAAAGAATCCCAGCACGGGCCTCCGCAAGGTGCTTCTGATCTACATTTGCCTGCAGCTAAAGAATGCATGCATATAAATGTTAAGAAAAATTCTAATTCAAAGCCCACACCTAAACAGTAAGGACTAATTAATACAAAAAAAAAATCATGCACTCATTATTACATTAAATATTATATATTTAGCATTTAAGAATTTAGAAGCCATGAAACACAAATATGGCTAGCTAGCTCCCTCACCTGGTGATATTGCGATGTTGGATCCAGCAGGCAATAATGAATTATGGCTGTCATTCCTTCTAGTACAGTCAGAATCAGGTCAGGAGGGATACACAATGCCATCCACTGGGGCCTAAAAATACACACAGCGTACACCAAAACACACATTGGATTCCTCTTCATAAACAAAGTATTACTTCAAAAGTGCATAGTATTTAATTTATACTCCCTAAAGTGCCTTTTAAAATCTGCCATGACATTATTAGGGCAAAAACTGAGGAACTGATGGTGAACAGTGCCCTCTTGTGGATGTAAATATACTACCACATGACTTCAAGCCAAAATAACCAATTAGTCTGTGATTATATTATTTATTAGCAGTTTATAGATTTAAATAATAACATGCTTTGCTATATGACTCTTTCTCTGCTACATAACTGAAGTGGACAAGTACCTGGTGTCCGTGAGGCCCGTTTCGTAGCGGTATTGCTGGATAAGGTTGTCGAGGTTTTTGCACAGCTGAAGTGTAACAGATGCAACTACTCGCCGAAGGACTTTTCCCATGTATGGCAGAGTGGCTGTAATAAGGCCAATCCACTGCGGGTGCATCTTGCAAGCATGATGCTGATGCAGGGCTCGGATCACAGCACACAGAAACATGCCCTGAGCTGTGATGGGTTGCCCATGCAGGTACTGCAGGGAAGTCATAGGTTGTTGCGGGTTGACATGCTCTACCTCGCCTCCAATCAACTCAAACCCAGCCCCGGGGCCATTAGGTCCTCCACTAGACCCAGTCGACCCCGGACCTCCCTCGCCACCCTCTTCCACTGGGATCATCACACGGTGCTCCAACACCACCAGGCTCTGCAGCAGACGCAGGAGTTGTGACTGTATGGAGCTGCAGTTGTCCAACTGGTCCTCTGACAGATTGATGACGCTGTCTTCTGAAAGGCCCTCCTCAACCGCAGGCACGTTGGTGCCACGGACACGGTGTTCGTGCCACTTCTGGACACTAAATATTGTGGAAAGCAAACAGTGTAGCACCACCTTCTGCACCTTGCATTTGGACAGTACGTCACAAATAAAGCTTGCAAAGCCCTTGGCGGAGCCCCCAGTGACTTTGACAAGCTCACTGAAGAGCAAAGTCAACACCTCCACGCTGGTCAGTTGCATGGCATGGTTGCCTGCCAGGTCTTGTGATGTAGCGGCCACATGGGCCGAGTAATAGCTGCGCAGAAAATAGAGGCAAAGGGAGATGATGATCTCCAGGAACATAGCACTTCGGAAGGAGTGGGAGTGCGAGTCCTGTGGGATGGGGCAGTAGAAGTCTTTGCCCATGACAGAGACGCGATGGCGTGCTAGCAGGTTCTGTAGAAGAGAGAGCTGTGGCGTGTATGTGTTGTTTATGCTGGTGGTGGAGATTGCGCTCACAAATCCTGCTGGTGAAGCACGTAGCATGGCTGCAATGGCAGAGAGCGCATGTAGAGTCCGAGAGGAGTCATAAAGCTGAAGGTACAGCAGCACATGCTGGTACAGGGGATGGATGTTAAAACGAGCAGGTGACCCTGAGGTGCGAGATCCTCCCGCCCCACCAGCAGCCCCACCACTGGGTGAGCCTATGTCACTCTCAATCTCTGACACCTCCCCTTCCCCACAGCTGTACCAGTTTTCCAGGTCAAGACTGTCACCGAAGAAGATGCTAGGAGGCCGGCTCTTCTCGGCCTGGTTGGTCTTGCGTCTCTCATCATCTTTCCTTTTGACCTTTTTGATTTTGGGCTTGGCTCCTGGGGATTTATCAACCAGACGCTCCATAATCTTGCCCTTTAGACTAAGCTGGGTGCTGCTGTGGCTGCGCTTGCGGTGGGGGTCAGCAACCTGGAGACTCTGGTCGGTGGCAGCACTGCCACCACCATCGGGCAGCGTAATGATCGAAGGAGAGGAGCTATGGCGAGCAATGCCTTCCCGATGTTCCTCTTCCACTGAAGCATCGATTGAAGCCACAGCCAGGAACTCCAAGGTTCCCCCTGCAACCAGTTCTGGGAGTGTTCTAGGTTGGGTGTTGGAGAAGGGGGCAAGGGTGATGCATGGGCCATTGGACATATCGATGGATGAGTTGGAACTGTCAGAGTCTGTCTGAGGCCAGCCATCAGGATATGGTGCCTCAAAGGACTCTTTCTCCGCCATTTGCACCACCTTGTCCACTATATCAAAAAGTACAGCAGACACTGCTTTGTGCAAGGACTCTTCCTCTAATGAAACAGATTGACAAAGTACAGGATCAGATATATTAATAGTGCTACCACCTCCCTCCAGTTCATCAAAGCTGCCATTGTCTACGGTGGATGACTGAGAGCCACTCGAATCTGAGCTCTGGTGCTCCCCCTGCTGATCAGGAGGTTGATATTCGCCACAGAGCTGAAGATTCTCACTGCTGAGGCTCAAGAGAGAAATACTGTCACTCAAAGGGTTAACTGTGAGACTAAAGGGTTCCATATCATCCAATGGGAGGCATCTGCTACACGCTTGGACACCCCTGTGGCCATCCCCTGACTGGTTATAACCTGCGGAAGAGACAAATGCATGTTTGCTAGCATCAAGTTGTTTTGTAAAAACAAAAAAAACAAAAAGGAGATGCTAAATCAATTTAAACTGCTAGAAAAACCCTCTTACTTTCAGTACAGCCCATATCCCTCATGTAGATAGGTTCAGAGGACTCTTGTTCCAGTGGGTTGGGAAAGACCTGGGTCCAGTGACGCTGTGCTTGAACCCGTTGTATGGATACACGGTGGGTTTTAGGGTGCAACAGTAAAAGCAGTAGAGGTTCAAGAACACGAGCTATGTCATGTCTCTGCAAAACCTGGTTAAGCCAGGCCCTGCCAACAGCACTGGCAGAGCCATCCCAATAACTGAGGCTGTCTAACATGATAAACAGGGACCTACAAGAGGAAGAGAACGGTGAGGTGACTGAACAATTGTTTTTGTATATTTAGACTTTATCTACCATAGAAGTGCTGTTACCTGTCAAAGGTCCGATTGAAAGGGGAGGACTTGTTGATATTCAAGTCTCTGGTTAGGTGCCAAAGAACTGAGAATTTTACATGAGCCTCCAGACGTATTCTCTAAAATAAAATTTGGTAAAAGATGTGAAAACAAATATTTGCATGTATAGTTGTGCAATTGTGCCAATTGTTAGTGGGGTGTCTGTGGGGGGCATGCACAGTGTATGACTGACCCTGTCGCGATGCATGAGCTGCTGGCTAATGACATCTTCACAAATGCTGGGTGAGGGAGCCAAATTGTGAAGCTGGTAAAAGAGCTCCACACTGCGCTTGTGGTGCTGGGGGGTCTCCTCTCCCAACTGATTCCATAAGATAAGGGCTACACTCTACAGGAAAGAAGTAACAAGGTGATCAAGATAGAAGGAGAGACTACAAAAGAATGCAAATGAGTAAGGAAATAATGCACACCTTGAAGAAATTGGTTTTCTCTGCAATGTACTTCAAGATACCCGGTGTGAGTGGCGGTCGAATCACCACTGCAACACGCCCCTGGCTAGGACTCATTGGCTGGCCTGAGTCTGGACTTGCCACACGCTCAGCTGTCACCATAGCTACAGACTGTGTGAGTCCAACAAGGTCCATTACAAGTGAGATAGCCACCGCTTGAATGCTGAAATCAGCAGCTGAGCAGCACGCATCCATCAGGGTCTGAAGCCACAATGCTGGCTGAACACTCTCACCTGTTGGGCAAGCATTGGCACAATAAAAATATGCTACATATAAGGATTTTGAGTGTAAAACAAACCCTGTTTTTATATAAATTATACTCATGAACGGCCCCGGAATCCATTTGCATTAATCCATGTGAAAAAGTATAGATTGTGCAATTATGCGTGTAAGGAATGTATACTAATTTTTTTTTTTTTTTCTTGAGTTATGTTTCAGAGTGGCAGAGGCAGTCAGAGAAAACAATGTCCTGGTCACACCTTGGTAAAGAGTTAAAGTTAAGAAATGGCAACAGAAGGTCATTTTTACCTGCCTGCTCCTCTCTAGTGGGTGATGACTTAAGGTTTCCCTCCGCAATGTAGACTGGAAAACTAGAGCACTCCAGGAAGAGCTGGCAAGCAGCAGTGAATGCAGCCAGACACTCCATCTGCTCAGAAGACATCTGCTCCTCAGTCCCACTTGTGCATCTTTTATCAGCCAACACAGTTAAAGTGTCCATTTCTGCACCGCAGCTCTTTCCTGCCTCTGTCTGTCCACATGGGGTAATGTAAAGCCTCACTAAGAAAGAAAGGAACTGCTGGAAATGCTCGAGGCAGCACTGCATCACTGGCTTGTCCTGGGGCTTGATGTGGGCTGAACTACTGAGCCCAGATCTGGGTTTAGGTTTGGGTTGGATAGATACATCTTCAGGGCTGGATGCATCATCTTCGGGATGTTGCATGTTATCAGATTGCTCCCCACGTTCTGCCTGGTACTGGATGAAGTCAGTAAATCCACTTTCTGACAACCGGCTGCTAGAAGCATTCTCGCCATCATCAAATACATCAGTGCTCCCAGAGACTTCAAGGGTGACTGGTAGAGTCTAAGAAAGATAGGGAATGAAAAAGTTTATATTCATTACTCTCCAGCAGGACACCACAGCGCAAAACCTAAATAATTTCACGGTCAAGGTAGTTTCATTAAGTCAGATGAAATATATTGGTTTAATTTCTGTATTTTAAGGTGTGGTACTTTTAGTTAGCTTGCAGACAACTTTATCCTTCACTGTTTGCACATGAAAAAAAAAGTTTTTGGCCTTTTTTTATGCTTTTAGCGGATAGTACATTCGAGAATGACAGGAGAGCTGAAAAGGGATTGGCAAGGGACCACGAGTTGGGACTCGAACTCGGGTCACCAGAGGTGCAGTTGCACTATATGTCAGTGCGCTAACCACTAGGCTATCAGTGGCATTTTTGTTATTGTGGTAAGCTCTGTGCAGTTTTTTTTAATACAAATATCCTTCTTGTGTACATATTTGGTCAAGTAAGACTTAAAGCAGTTTTGCAAATTCCTATTTGCATCATGTCGAAAATATTATATTATTATATACTCATAGAGAGAGCATATACGGCTGCAAGGATTTCTATGCTTGTCAAATCAGAGGCCATTTTTCCCCAGAACATATCTCTTGCAGTCCTACACTTTTACATGAAAGCCCTTCCATTCACACTGTGGGCTGGCTATAAAACATTCAGACATCCACAACTAAGTGGTTCCAATCACAGAACCGTGTAGCAGCACAGAGCCTGACTCAGGTGGCAAACAGTGTGCTGCATGAGCCCCAGAGGAGGAAAAGGCGAGAGCTTGAGAGGTTGAAGGCCATTTTCACCTGAGTGGAAATGACAGACTCTTGGGCCTCAGAGGCTAGACTTGGCTCCCACTAGAGAGGGGAACTCAGCTGTGCATGAACGTCTCATCCCTATTCCCTTGCTTTCTCTCCCTGCATGCTGGCACCATCCAGGGAGTCTGGCATAATTTCGCTGAAGCTTCACTTAAGATCGAGACACATAGTTCTAGTAAGGTAGCAAACAGGTCACGGCACACACACCCTGACAAACTTATGTCATGAGGGAGGACCATCCTGTCTATTGGCCCCATAGCAGGGAGTCAGTGGAAGACACACACCATCAGGCAAAAGAATGGTTGTTTCCAGGCCAGTGCTTGTATAGCAAACAGGCCATATTGGCTTGTCTTTAACAGACTAATACTGTAGAGACCGTTTTCAAAGACTTTAAAACAATCAGAGACTTTCTAAGCTGACAGAGTACTGTTGATATTGGCAGTTAGATAAAGTACTGAGTGATGTACAAAGTCAGAGATCAAAAGAATACATTTCAGTACTGAACTCTGAACAATTAAGTCAAGCTACTGTTTAATCTACACTACATATTCCCTGTGAGGAAAGCCTAAACAAATTGTACATGAAGCACAGTGCAGAGATGAGAGTGACAGTTTTATGTTTCAGTCTAGCATCACAGACTGTCTGTTCACTGGTGCCAATGTATTTCCCTAGTTGGGTTTGAAAAGCTTCTCAAAGCGACTAAAATTCAAATTGGATTCTATAACTTTCTTTTGATTTCATCAGCTACTGAGGGAAGAGTACATAGTCGACATTTACATAATATTAAAACAATACTAATAGCTCTGAATTTTTATTAATAATAAAATGTTCACTAAAAACCCACAATTATCACAATAAAAGTTCACAGAAATTACAGAAATAAAGGAGATCCATCGTCCTTTTACCTGCAGGTTTGATTACTGGATAGAGATATTTTTTTGAAATATACATTATAGCAACTGCATTTACAAAGCAACTTCTAGCTGAAACTTCCATTACTTGTTCTTCATGACTTATTCATGATTTTTTTTTTTTCATTTTAATTTATTTAATTTATTTATTTGTTTGAATTTTCCAGGTATGGAAATCACACTTTTAAGACTCCCATATATATGTTTTCCCATGTCCGTAGGAACCCTGATAATTACTAAATACAGATTATTTTTTTTCTCATATTATTTTCAAAACTGCAATCAAAACATATTCTAAATGGTGAGGAACTATTTTAGAGCTGCGCATAACTAGAAACTTTCATGTCTTTTCCAGGTTTGTCCCCAGTTTTTGCATGACTGTGTAAACACTGCATATAGCTTTTATAATGTACTGATAAAGATGTAATTTATATAGAAAGTCAGTCATATATGTAAATTGGCTTGGGGTATGTATTCACTGATCATGTTTTAATAATTTGATTGTCTGCTCTCACCCTTTTCTCATCTTTGTCTCTAGAAGAAGGGGTAGTTGTGGCAGAAGATGGACCAGAGGGCAGCGTAAGTGGCGACACCAGAGGGGGCTGGACTTTGCTGAGGATCTTCGAGCAGAGGCGCAGACAGTGGGTGAGCTCTCTGAGGCCCAGGGCCTGAAGGTGTGTGGTAAGAGCAGAAACCATCCGAAGCAGCAACTGAGGTAGGTGCTCTGTCTGTATCTCAATGTACGTCTCCTAGACAGCAGATAAAAAACAGGAGTGAGGTTCAGTTCTTCGTTAATATTAAGGCCCATTCCTGCATTACAGTCAGTACTACACATAACGAGTGATGGTTAACAAAACTGCAAAAGCAAATAAGAACAATTTAGGCTTAATGTGTGGAGTAAAAAGGAGTAACAAGCTTTTTAATTGGTGAGCACATGCAAGTTTATGGTTCTACCTTCCGCAACATCCATAGATAATCATGAGCAATATTTTTGAGGTAATCATATATCATAATATTTTAGATATACTTTAATATAACAGCACAGAGACATCTTAATTTTTGTATCACTCCGCTTATCTGTTTTCATGGCATTTTAGATCAGAGTATGTGAGTGGTGTGAAGCTGAAGTGGCGTTTATTTTTTTCAAGAGTGAGATGCAGGGGTTTTTTTTTTGTTTTTTTTTTAAGTAAGCAGGGAGAAGGAAATGGAAAACCTGAAGTGATTACAGGCATTTTAATATGGATGTTTCTAGGAAGGTAGCCAAACAATTAGAGTGAAGTGAAGGTGAGGTGAGGAGGCAAGTAAGAGCAGTACCGTACCTGGCAGATAACCCTCATGCTTCTAGTAGGCTTCGAGGGAAGAAAAAGAGAGCAGATTTTTTCAGACAGACAGAAGCGAGCAGAGCAGAGGCCAGAAAACACACTTCAGAAACCCTGATTGGTTCATTCACAACCAGTGTAAGGGAAACTAAGACCAAGATGATCTCTGAAACTTTCACAAGGACATCAACACACATAAAAATTTGTACACATGTAGAAATGTCTAATCTATGAGGCTAAGACAAACCAAATGTTACTAAAATGTAGTTTAGTTGCCTCTAGCTAACATAGAAACAAGAATGGAGATTAGACCATCTAAGTCTTGGTGTGTTTACAAGAATTTGTTTCTAGCTATCAAAAAGTCACTTTCTTAAAGTAGAAAATAGATAATGGGGAATAATAAAGCAGTAATCTAAACATTTCAATTGCTAAATTATCATATCCAAGTGTTAAGTTTACCAACCAAAGATACAATGTCCAACAAGAAGTCCACCAGCTCACAGAACTCAACCAATGAGCGTGCTGACGTCTCAGAGCTCATAGTCTTTCCAGGGTTATGACTGCTCTGAGTCCAACTACAAAAAGAGAAAGAGGTTAAATAAGAATGGAACAAAAATACATTAGAATTTTCTCCCAATATCCCACACACACCTGCAGCACTCCTCAAACCAGCATGCAATATAGTCCCACATGTAGTAGGGCTCAAAGGAGTTAAACAAAAGGTTGGCGGTTTTAATGAGCTCTGCCGTTTTCTTGTTCTCTCTGAGTTTGCTGAAAAACAACAACGCAAAAGATAAATTTACACTGAAAATACTGCAATACAACTGCATAACTGTAAAAACTATTAGTGCGGACCTGCTAAGCTGAGTTTGGTCTTTGCTGAAAGGGTTTTGGTTCTGAAGGTCCAACTCTGCGCGGCACTGAGTGTGCAGGGTGCGAAACACTTCGATCAGAACATCCTCTAAAATTGCTGGGCCTAAATAAAAAAGACAAGGCGTCAAGGCAATGGCAAGCACTCTTTCTGTGAGTCTAAGCATTTGTCTACCATAGACATCATGTAGTAATGGCCGTACCCAGCTCTGGCTTGTCGAGAAGGCTGATGAGAATGCGAAACGGCTTTAAGTCATGCATCATGATGCTCTCCTCCTCCCCTCCTCTAGCCTTTCCCTGCAAGATCCCCACCATGGCCTATAAACACACAGAGAGAGAAAAATGTAGGAATGCACTGACAATAAAATCCTGGCCAGTAACAATAATGTAGTGTGTCAGTAGGAAATATCAGTTTACATTTCCAAACATTCATTTTGCCATTAATTGTAATAATCCCGTAAAATTTTTGTTTGCACAAGGAGTCTAGGGTGAAAATAGGGTGACTTTTCATTTCATGCCAACTTTAAAAATTTACTTCAAGTGAGCTTTAGAAGAGAGCAAATGTAATCTAAATGTAACAAAAGTACCAAAGATAGATTCCTCTGCAGTACCCTTGAGAAAAAAAAGTTCTCTCCATTATACTGCGAATGCCTGTGCAAGTGTGTGCGTTTCAGCCCTTTAGGGATTTCACACTTGGTCTAACGCATGGCTGCACAGACAGAGGAACAGACGGTCCCTGCAATAACCTACTTCCCAAACAAGCGAGATCCAACAAGTGGCCCAAACCAGATGGCATGCAATCAAACAATTCCCCCTCCAATAAAACAAGAGAGGAAAATGCCAAAAACAAAACTCCCCCTGCTGAAGCCCCAAACTCAACCCCAGGGGTAGCAGGATGGTTTAAACGCATGGCACTGAACAGCTCTGTCTGTGCCTGCACTGGGACCAGTGTCTCACTGCAAGCTAAACCATGCATGCAGACCACATGGAGAGAAGTGAAGACTCACAGAGTGGCTTATTGACAAAATGTGTGCATGCACCTGTGTGCCACTGCAGACATAACAAAAACGGTTTGATCTTACAACAAAAGGAAACTCAAACAAGAAAGAGAACTTCTGAAGTTTCTTCACTGCTTTTGATTTCTCTGTGTCTGGAAAAATTTGTTTAGAGTACTGTGAACACCAGGGATTTCTGATGTCCCATTGATGCTCGGAGCCCAAAACAACAAAATGAGCCACATCAATCCTTCTTAATTTAAGACATAAAATTTGGATTGCACCCCTAATGCTACATTCAAAAAATGGGTGAAACTCTCACTGTTTGTACTTTATACTCTGCTTTGAACTTCCAGGTTTTACCTTACCTGAACAAGCATGTCCTTGGAGTAAGTGTTAAAGTAGTGTGTGACGTGCTCTTCTGGATTACTGAGTCGGGTGCTGCGAGGGCCTGCTTGCACACCATTGTTATCGAAGCCTGAAAACACCAACAAGCACAAAATTTGCATTGACATGAGTACAAAGATGTTCAATTTCTGTAATCGTTTTTGTTGACTTTCAGAGATACGAGGAAATAAATGAGGATGTGTTTATGAAAATATGATAACAGGCTCTTTGTAGACATATAAACTTACCGCAATATTCATCCACAGCATATTGATAGCAAGTAAGAGACAAAATAAGGTCAACCAAAATAAAATTTCAGCAAATTTTAGTTGTTTCTATCAAGTTGTCAAATTAAGTATGGCATGCACTGCAACTAGTTAGTCGTAATTGTTCATTAACTGTGTCTTTAATATAAGCAAATCTTTTCATAATTGCTACTGTAAGAGTTTTTCAAGGAAATCTGTTTGTTTTTAGTGCTAATGGACATTACCATTTAAAAGTTTGGGTTCAGTAAGATCATTTTTAAAGAAATGAATATTTTTATTTAGCTAGGATGCATTAAATTGATAAAATATTAAAAACATTTACAACATAACAAAATATATCTATTTGAAATAATTGCATTTCTTTTGAACTTTCTATTCATCAAAAGGTCCTGAAAAAAAAATCCACAAAAATATTAAGAAGCCCAACTGTTATAACATTGATAATAAAAAATGTGACTTGATTATATAAAACAGTCATTTGTTATAATAATTCACTTTTTTATTTTTTTTTATTTTGATCAAATAAAAGCATACTTGGTGAGCATAAGAGACTTCTTTTAAAAACATAAAGAAATATCTTATGGACCACAACTTTTGAACAGTAGTGTATCTGCTTGGAGATATTCAAACACAAGCAAAACATGGCTAAGGAATGCCATATCATTGAAAACTGGGACAGAAATAAAAAGGATGGATTGGAATATAGCTTGTGTGAAGCATTAATATCTCACCCAGCAGCCAAGCATACAGTCTACGGTTCAGAGACATGTCTCTTCTCAGAACAACATGAAGTGCTGCAGACAGAATTCTGATCATGTCTGGACGTGTAGCCTAAAATGAACCACACAGTTACAGTATATTGTTAGTGTTTCATTTCTATGTCAAATACTTTAAACTAACATTTCTATTTTATGATTATGAATAACTCGTAATTCAAACTAAATCTACAAATATATGTTTTGAAGGTGGACAGGTAGCTCTGCCACCTGAAAAACAACAAATATGGATCTCGGAGAGAACTTTAGGAAACGTTCCTAGCATTAAGACAAATAAAGGTGAAAGAAGTCTTAAATAAATCAGTATTGTTACCTGACTCATGTGGAAGGGAAAACAGAACAGGATAAGATCCAGGGTGCTCCTCTGCACTAGCACACTTGAATCCTGTACAGACGTGCTGACTGCTTCCACCTGATAAAAACAATGATATAAACTCAGTGGCAGCCAACTGAACAATTTCTATATTTTGAATCATTCATTATTAAAGTTTTGCTTGCATTATGTCTATTGATCAGGGTACCATCAGTTCGATGTCACTGCCAATGATGTACAGCTGGTCCTCCATGGATAGTTTTCTGTTAAGGTGCAGTAAGACGAAGGACACTCCAGGTAAGCGCACAGCAGGGCTGGTTAGGATGCTGCCCCACAGGGCACTGTAGAAGGCCGGCTGCTCCACAGCCGCTGCCACCTTTTCTAGCAGGGTATTGGTCCTTTTGAAAACAAACAAAATAAGATTCAAAAATAAAAGAAGCATAATAAATAATGGACTTGAAACTAATACATTCTAGTTTAAAAATCTTTAATTTTACCTGTCATAATACTCTGAGCCCTCCTCCAGACCAGGCAATACACCGGTCAGAAGTCCCTGCAGGCCTGGTTTAAGAGTCTTTCCCAAGGGCAGGTAGTAGGTCTCATATAACCCAAGTAATACTGGCTTCACAGACATAGCAGCATTGGATAGTAAAGGGAAGAGGCCAGAACTAAGGGGGAGGGTGAAAAGGAACATATTAGGCACTAAAAGTCACTGTAGCAGAAAACTCAGTCTTAGACAATCTCTACCTATATAGGAAAAGATCCTTCGCCAGACGCTTTGGTCCAATGATCTTGAAGATGATTTCGTAGGTCTCCAGGGCCTTGCGGTGAACCCCGCTGGGCAGCGCCGGGTGGAGGCATTGGGCCAGACGCTTTCCAATAGTCAATTTCTTAGGCACAACCTGATACTTGCCATTGTTTTGCAAGACCTGTCCACAAAATACAGAAAAATAAAATCAGTAAAGCAACTGCAGCATTTGGAGGAGCTTCTAAACGTGATCAAAGGGGTGTAGGAAAAGACCTTGTTGAGCTTCCCAAGAGCTGAGATCAGATCGGCCCATTCGCTGGAGTACTCAAAGTTTTTAAGGGCCTTATCTACCGCTGCCACATAGTTTCTGTATTTCGAGTCACCGAGGAGTTCCAACTCCTCTGTATTCATCGTCCTACACAATGGGACTAAAAGCCAGTTCCAAGGTCACATACGAACATCACACCTTCAATGTAAAGGAACAGAGAAAAAATGCACAAAGGTTAAAATCAATCAAAAGGAGTGTACTCAATGAGTAATACTGCAGTGTAGATCACGTGCTTGATAATGGAAAAAAAGAGCTCACACCCAGATTCCAGCATACTTAAGATTTCATTTACTCATGTTGTTTCAAACCTGTATGAGTTTCAAAAGCAGTTATTTTGAATGACGACGGAAACCAATTGACGATAATCATTGACTTCAATAGTATTTTGTCACCATTTTTGTTACCATCAACTGTTTGGTTACCAGCATTAAAAATTTCTTCCTTTTGCTCAACAGAAGAAACTCATACAGGTTTGGAACAACCTGAGGATGAGTAAGTGATGTCAGAATTTTCATTTTTGGGTGAACTATCACTTTAAGCTTCATTTTGTGGAATATTTTTACACTCAAACAAACGCAGCGGCTCTTTAGTGTTCAGAAGAGCTCACTGTCACTGGTGGAGACGCTGTGAGAGGCTGTTAAATTATTAACAGGTGTGACTCAGTTGCAGGTGAGCCACTTTAAAGCTATAAAGGGCAAAGAATAACAATAAATACTTCCATATTTTACTGTACTCCAGTTTATCATTGTTGTTTTTCCTATGTTATTCTTTCAAAAAACTACAATATAAATAAAAACAATGCATTAAATCGACAGTTCATCTCAAAACCATCACTTCCTCGCCCTCATATTGTTCCAAATAATAGGAAAAGCTATCTCAGTCATCATTCACTGTCATATTCAAGACAATAAAAATCAATGGTGACCGAGGCTGTTGTTCTGCTTAAATTCTCCTTTCGTGTTCTACTGAAGAAAAAGTCATACAGGTTTAAAAACATGAGTGTGTGTGTGTGAATGATAACAGAATTTCTATTTGAGGACGAACTGTCCCTTTAAGATGTACCATAACAGCTCACAGGTTTTACTATAGCCAAAACCAAAACAAGATCGTAAACACATTAATCTGAAGCCTTTTTAAATCTTCCACATTTTTTTTTTAAACTGAACTAAATTCAAAAATACAACAAATTGTACGTGGTATCGATGCATTTGGCAGGCTGGTTGTCTTTTCCCATGATCAGCTGATAGGGAACAAGGGACCATTATGTGATGAGAAGGCCCCTATGAGGTCCCCCAAAACGATTTGCCAGTGTGACAATGACGAATGAGTGGTTCATGGTAAACATATCTCCAAATCTCTCCACTCGGTACAACATCTCCCACACACGGACAGAATAACCATCCAAACACGATCAAATGTCATGAACACACGCTAACGGCTAAGCTACTGTAGGCTCGCTATAGCGGATCCTCTCCATTGAGCTGCTGCTGCTTACCGTTGTCAGTCGGACGGCGATTTTTTTTGAGAAGGTCTGAGCTGTGAGGGGCTGGCTGTTTTTGTTAATCTTGTGGGCAGATGGATGTATGGATGGATAGATGGATGAATGATTGAATGGATATGTTGTGAACGATGTACGGTCAGATGCGACGTCGGTGGTGGGTATACTAACAGCAAGAAACGCTCTCCTGGATGCCGCTGGCGAGATCACATATCTGCTTTTGGTAAAGCCATTTGTTATACAGCAGCGTTAATGTTGACATCCGTCCAGGTAGCGTTGACACTCTGCGGATGAAACCATTTTTGATGAAAGTCTTTGACAGGTGAAACACTTCGCTGTACGCATGTGCCAGCAGTTCCTGGTTAAGCAAAAAAAATACGTCACTCTTTCATAATAAAAGGTCCAGTGTTGCGCTAGAGTCCCTTTGTACGCAAACCCCGGAAATCCTTTTTTACTGTCGATTTTCGATTTATGAGTAAAATAAGATCTGTAGTTAACATTACTGATGGAGTTTCACGTTTTGTTCTACGATGTAAATTACACACATTCATACAGCAAACGCGAATTTTGACACGGTGTTTTTAATGTGGCCTACAAACTGAAGAGTTTGTAATAGATACTACTAACGTTATTTTTAGCTAAAAAAAAAAAAAAAACAATTCACTATTCAGGCTGTATTGAGTGGTTTGAATTCAGTTGAAATGTTGAAAGGTTGTTTCTTCAATAAGTTATGTCTGCGTTATCGAAATCAGTAATGTAGCTATGCTGGCAGCTGATGGTGCTGTCGCAAAAACAAAACAGAAACCACTGCGTTCGACGTTGCGCACTTTAATTTCCAAAGCGATGTGAAGCGAATTTTATTCAAATACGTTACTTACAAGACATATGCTTGAATAACTACAGGCTAAAAGACAGGGATGAATTGAACTTGATGTAGGGATTACTTACTGTTGCCCCCGGATTAACGTTAATTTATAATTTTGTATTCTTTACAGTAGTTATAACTTTATTTACCCTTTTGTCCTGTTGCTTTTAGGGTACATCAAATACTGCAGGCTAACTACAGAATGTAAACAGAGAAATCACTGGCATTTGTAATTTACAATATTCAGTTGACGTTGTTTGCCATTACGAACTAATAAAAGATGTTCATGATACAGTCCCTGGAGCATGAACTTTGCTTGTAATAATCTTGGCTTCCAACGAGTTTTTTTAATCATGCTTTCCAAAGCAAACATCACTTTCGGCCAAACACCAACCATTTATTTCCTGCATTTCATGTTGTAGTTTTTTTTATTCTTCATCTCTTCTTTTTTGCTCTGACTTTAGTCTGTATTGACAGATATTTCATAAGACATCTGTCTGTTCTGTTATATTGTAATAACGCAATAAAAGTTTAAAAAGTACCTAAGAACATTCAAATCTTTCCAAAGAACCTAAACATTTTCTACAATTCTTAAAAATTGTTCTGTTAATTACGTCATGGCTATAAACCACAATTATAAAACATATCCAATGGGTGCTGCTGTCTACGTGAGCAGACAGTGTTCTTGTCCAAATAGATAACCAGTTTCATGGGCCACACAGTAAATGGTTTCAAAACTCTGGGCCGAAGTCCAATACACAGTGTCAAGTTGTTCTATGTGCCCTGCTGCTCGAACTGGCAGTAGTGTTTAAGATTTTTGGCAAAAACAAATATTTGTACATCATTAAAATAACATGTATTTGTAACCCTTCAAACACCAATAAAGACTAACATCCATCCGTTTTTAAATGTTAAACTCTCTTACAGATTAAAAACACCACACACAAAGACAGCACTGGGGGGGAAGGGAAGGGATTTTATTCTTTTTTAGACAACCAAATTAAACAATCTTTTAGTACATACCAATTCTTACCAAAGGGGCTTTCAGTTTCCATTTCAAGTGACAGTTTCAAGGTTGGGATAAATTCACAGCCAATTGTTTTAGATAACCAAATTTAGGAAAAGGACTTTTACACATTCCATTAAAATAATTTACTTTTTACTTTAAAAGGTTAAAATATTATCTGGCATTCTGGAGGTAAAATGCAGCATCACTGGCTTCAAACATTGGCCCGCGGAGGAAAGACCAATGACTTGGGGCAAATGCAACACTGCTTTATGGAATCTGGATAAAGGGCAAAATAATTAGGGTTATATCAATTCAAAAAAATAATTGTAAAAAAAAATCTATTTGCATAGGCAACTCAAAACTAAATGTATAAAAGTCCCTTTCAATTTCAAAATACTTTTTTCCATATTTTTTTTTTTTTAACTTGCACTTAAAGCTCGCACTGCCCCTACATGGTGCATTATACAAAATAAAAATATGTGCAAGATCACTGGCAACAAATCACACAGTGCAGGGGTTGACGCACTATATGCAAAATTTTCTTTTTTTTTTTTTAAACAAAATATTCTTCAGCATTTTTAAAACAAGCCACGTCCTTAGCGTGACTTTTACATTCAGTGTTATTACTAAAAATACTTTATCTGCAGGTCTCAAACATTCCTGCACAAATGTACAATATGCTACAACATTTTATACATTTCATTATTTACATGGCTCTATTACACATATCAAAACTCATCAGCTTTGTTTTGTTATCTTTAAGATAGCTATTAACATCACGTTCTGCAAGAGAGGTAGTTTCCACCACACTCATTACTAAGTGGGAAGGGGTGCTTCATCACATATCCACAGTTGAAAGAGCAACATTGTCTGAAACTTTTGAACACAAATGAACAGCAGTGCAAGAATAACAACAAGTGAGAAAGGGCAGTGTGTGTGTATAATGTCGGCCGCCTGCCTTCTTATAAAACAAACAATGTAAACATGTCCTCACTGGACTTGCGCCCTATTTCTCAGTTCCCCCGTGCCATAATACACACATTTCATAACATAATGCTTGTATCGAAACCATCACAGAGCAAACAAGGCTATGAGACAAGACCACAGAAAACATCCGTCCTATGTTCTCGCATCATAACCCTCCTCCGCGTATTTGCTCAGTGATCGTTCCAAAAGTACAGCAGAATTAAAAGGAAAAAAAAAAAGAAAAATGAATTCCAAAAATGATTTGTCAACCAAAACCTTGATATACGCTAATGCCTTACCCGATGATTTATGGCACTTGTAACCAGATCTGGTCAAGCAAGGGGGGGTTCCAACAGAAAACTGCTGATTTCTTAGCTTTGGTAAACGTTAAAAATCACACTTAGATTTCTAAGCTATAACACAAGGGATGCAAAAAGAAAGTTTAACGCTGCAATAGAGCTTGTGAACCTTAGAGAATTTCAACACCTATAGTGCAATGCGCACAGCGCCATTAAAAAAAAAAAGTACAGGTGTTGAAAGCACAAGGTCCGTTGTGCCACCTCATTAGGCTTGAGGTTAGTCAAATGACCTATGTTCACTTAAGCTTGTTCCCCTTCGTATTCTGTTTGCTTAGGTCTCCCTGCAGAACGAAGTCGAGTGGCTTTTACTTCCCAAAAAGCAAAATAAAAAAGATACCTGGAAATGCAGTATGCACTATAACGCTACAAATGCTGCTGTGCTTAGCACCAAGAGGTTTCTGACACCCCCTGCATGATTAAAACTCAAGCCGAGAGTATGCATCAAACCTCAGCAAGCGAAAAACAATGCAAGGAAATGGTGGGAATTTTGTCTACTCCTAGGCCTGGTTGAGAAGAAAAAACACACTGACTGTTACAACAGCCATCAAAAAAAGAACAAAACAAAACAGGAGCATAACAGAGCAATGAGTTATTAAGGAGGACATCCAGTTCATCATTTGTCATGGCATACGGCTCCGCTTAAAGTTCTCGACCGCCCCTTAAGGCTACAGCGACGTAATAACAATTGGAGCGGTTTGCTTTTTTTAAAAAAAAAAAAATTAGGTGATGAACATCAGGAGAAACATCTGCCTGCCAAATGGTCATCACCTTATTAAGACGCAAATCTAAAAATAGCTGTAAAATATATTACGCAGCTGGAGCATTCAAGAGGAGGGCGAGATGCCCAACCGGAGCCTTCGTTCATATATTGGCTTAAGAGAGCAGCAGCGAGCGACCTTCTTAGGCCTGAACCTTCAGGAGGCTCTTTAACTGAAAGGTCATCATCTCACGATGATCGCAAGCGCCCATGGGAAGAGACACCCAGTGGCTCGGGGGCTTGGGTAGCACACTTGGGGATGGGGGCTCACTAAACTTGGCTCCAGCATAGTTCTGACCACACTGAGCTGACAAAAGTTTGTTCAGATGGGACATGGTACCCTCCCAATTCTGATCATAAGGTGTGGCAAAACGAACTGAGGCATTTTTCTTGTCTACAGACGCGGCCTGCCGCGCCTCAGGAGACCAAGAATAGCTGGTGCCCTTCTCACCCCTGCGATGGCTGTGGTGATGGGGCACCCCTAAGGCTCCTGAGGAGGCGGAATGCACCACTCCATTCTGGTCTCGACTTCTCTGCTTGCCCCTGCCAATGTGGTGGCTCTTCTTGGGCGCTGGGCGATCTGGAATGTTGTATCTCTCGCCACCTCCCATACTGCTTTGATTGGATGTCACCTATAAGAAGACAAAGTACTTGTTTAATGAAAGAGAAATAAGTACATATTTGAACTACAAAGGCTAAAGGGTGCAACTGGTTTAAAAACAGGCCTAAAATAGTTATTAAGCGTCCCTTGATGCATGCTTACAATAACAAAGGGCTACGTGCAGCGCGAGACAGCCAACGCGTCCCGCCCATCCCCCACTCACTTCCTCTGCTTACCTCTCTGTTGTAGAAAAGTTGAGTGCGTGGTTCTCTTCACTTTTTAATTTCTCTTCACCAATTGGGCTCCAGGTCCTCGAAGTAGTTGATCTACTTCTCGCTGCACATCTATGTCCAGCAAGATCTGAAGTTTTCATGTGCCAATGAGCGTTGTTTTGTCGTGTGACCGAGCTGAACATGAATTCACCTCGGCGCACGGTGCTCTAGAAGCCGTGAATCTAACAAAAGAAACAACAATATAATTTTGTTTCTTTCCTAAATGCATTCGTTTTAAATATTATTAAGTAACACTTATTTTCTTCACGAGTGTTACGTCCCTAACTAAAGTAGTTGTTTGTGTAAAATGGCAAAAGTGATTGAAAATAGCAAAAGTGAAAAATAAGTTATGGTCAAACAATAAAACAATGTTGCATATAATTTGTATTTTAAGCAATGATATATTACTACCTCGAACAGTACGAAATATTTTGTGAATATGGTATTACATAAACTACATCTAATCTTCCTCCATTGTGCTCAATGTCTTCACGGTTGTTAACGATAAAAAAAATACATTTTCACTTAGTTCGGAATTGCAAGTCATTTCTACTTTGTTCTACTAAAAAAATTGAGTTTTAAATGATAAAAACAAGGGTATTAGGTCATGTTTTCTGGCCCCGTACCAAAACAAAGACTCTCTTACTCAACATGGCGTCAATACCGTCGACGACTCCCTATGTCTTTAACTTAGTAGAAAACAACTTACCGACTTCCTCAGGCTTCGATGGAATAAGCCCTTCGTCTTCCCTTGGTCTAGTCTGTCAGCTGTAGCTGTTTATGGAGAAAATATTTCCCGATATGCGAATCTTTGTTCAAATCCGAGCCTACAGCGGAATGGTATTATTCTCCTTCTCCAGTTTGTCTCCGTCTAACAACAAAATGGATCCTCAACAAAGCCTAAGTAGTTTGGGCTTGTGGTATACTGACCAATCAGGGAGCAGCACTGCCAACGTGTGACCAATAGGAGCGAAGAACACGCCTGTTGCCATCCTTCCTGCGTCACTGAGCGTTACGTGTTTGTGGGGAATTTTGGTTTTTCCGCGTTACTGTAATAACTCGAAGGCATAAAAAAATTATCACATGGTTTCTTCCGGTCGGTTTAAGCTCAAAACACAAACACTTTAATAACCTGATAATAAGTGTCAATGGCACATCGGGCACAGCTCTGGTAAAATTCTATTAAAAATGTAAAAAAAATTTAAGGCTTTAGAAGTCCTATTTTCTACAAGTAAGAGGGTTTTTTTTAGGAATATTACTTTTAAGAATCACAAGCAACAAGGACTCATCTGATCTACTTGAGTAAACTTTCAGACACTCCATATGTTGCGGATATGATTAAAGAATAGATCAGTAATCAAAGATCAAAGAGACAGAAAGAACAAAATTATGAGTAGCCTATGTCGAGATGCTGTTAAATCCATAGTATAATAATAACCTAATAAAACACTAGACACTTCGCAGACATTATCATAATCTGAGGAAAGGTGTGAGTGGGATACAGGAAATAGGCCTAGTTTGTCTTGAAAACCAAGAAGAAACGTGACACGTCCTTTAAACACCACCTGCTGGCATGTGACAACATGTAGATAAAAACCTGTGAAGTGGTATCTACTGCCAATGACAATGGGAGGAAAAGTGTTTGAAAAGCTACAGATAAAGGTGTTATTTTGGGGGTGTAGTATCTTCATAAATCAATGAATGGGCTTGGAGGAGACATATGGGCCATTTGGTGTTCTTGAAGCAAAATGTCTGTTTAGATTGCTTATGGCACTCTAACTCTGAGAATGTTTTAAGTTGAACAGCTGTTAGAAGGCAGATAAACGTTCCATTTATTAGACCAAATTTAAACCTTCTCTGCCTGTTAAGCTGTTTCCAACCTGGTTTTATCTGAACAGCTAATAATTAATTAACCAGAAACAATTTAAACTAGACTTATACCAGAAAAACAGCCTTATATCTAACTTATGTTAGACATTTATTGTTTGACATATATTTTAGGATAACATTTTATCTGTTTTATTGTGACGCAAAACTAGGTTTTGAAGCACGAATTAAATGTTTTGTTTTCAGTTATTACATTATCCAGACCTGAATTGTGATGTCCCAGTTGTGACAGTCACACTGTTTAGAGAATGTTAATTAAAAAAATGAGCTAAAACGTTTCTAACTTCTAAAAAATTTTACTGTTTCAAACTTTTGAAACGTTTCAATGTTTTTAATTACTATTCATGATTGCTTTCTCATTTAAAATTCCCTCATCTGTAGATAATAGGCGCACTCCTGCTTATCCTTTAAGCAAACCTGTTGCATAATGTAGTGCTTGTTTGCCTGTTTAATCAAAATCCGTATTTGGGGACGGAAGTGCACACCCTCTGGATGCAGCCTTGGTTTAGAGCTTATCAGGGGGCTTGGCCTAAGTTTGTATCCTATGTTTGGAAACTAGGTTAGGTGGGAGGCTCTTGGTCGGTCACACACGATTTGAGAAGAGGTCAAATGACCAAATTTGACTATGTTCTACATCTACATGTACAAAAGAAGCAAAACATGCTTTTATGATTTTGTTAACCCCAAAAGACAAATATTGTGAAGTATATATTATGCAAATCTATATTTTAAAGAGCTATATTATACTATATGTCAGTGTATTTATAGATGTATAATATACTATATAATAGATGGATAGATAGATAGATAGATGCATTCTTTCTACACATTCTCAGACGAGCCAATTTGAGGAACTTCACAAGCGCCACCTGTTGCTTAAAAATAGCACTACACTCAATACAGTTACATAGTTTGAGAAAATATCCATTTAAAGAAATTACTGACATATTATTAATCTTTCCGTAGGTCTGGATATTGATGATAGGAAGATACTAATTTTTCAGTATGTATGGATATTGTTGGGTTACACTCACCCATGAATAAAGCATCAACATATTTTTTTTTATTTATTCATTACTAATGAATGTATGTTACAGGGAGCTCAAAATGATAAAACCTCAAAAGCCTTGTTTTTTACAGTTCCTCACAAAAATCACTTCTCAGCCAAACCCTTTTAGAGAATAAGCAATTACAGGGATGAAAATGTATTAAAAATTGGGCACAGCTGCAGTGAGAGGTAACCGATATTTCCCTCCACCATCTGCTCTCCATAACAAGAGTAAATTTGTGAAATAGGTCAGCAACAAGATGAGGAAGATGTGGTAAAGGGAATTGTTTTACCATTTTTTTTACACTATTGTCATCTTGTGGTGATAAGACATTTAAAGAAATTTTAAGAACATCAAGACACAAAGAGGTGGCATATTGGGTGGAGCTAATACGCTTTGAGATGAATATGTGGGAGAATAAAACTTTTTTTGTAAGAAAAGGATTAATAAAATGGTTGTGGAAAGAAGAACATCATGAGGAAGCTGTGGTAAAGAGAATTATTTCAGCATTTTTTACATGTCATCTTGTGGAGATGAAACAGAGAGGTTCCTCTTTGAGTGTGAGTTTTCATCTCAGAGAAAAACAGCTTTGGTACTTTCCNGTGTCATCTTGTGGAGATTATGGAGAGAAGGTTCCTCTTTGAGCGTGAGTTTTCATCTCAGAGAAAAACAGCTTTGGTACTTTCCATCTGTTGCTTTTATTTTTCCAATAATATATCTTCGTTACTTCAGTGTCTTTAATCACCTGCATCTCTGCTCATTAAAAAAGAATACAGCACAGTTTGTGTCATAACAGTGAAATACTGAAATTTTGGTTCTCTCTTTCTCCCACAGGGGGTGGGGGGTTCGTGTATGCTCTCGTGTTGAAATCAGAAGCTTGAGATTTGTGAAAGACATATCTACCAACAGCAGACAGTTTTACCAACAGCAAAAAACGAAGGTAAGAACCAGTTCATTTGATCAATATGTATACTATGCTAAACTCCTGTGTGAACCGAAACAACTCTAATAGGTAGAATAATGAACAGCAGGTTTTTCTTGCCTTATTTGTAAGACATATGTTGTAGTGTGTTATTAATTGTCAAGTATGTTATTATGAACTTCTTATATTTCACTTGTGAGTGTGAAAGTTTTTGTGAATCTTACACTTTATTGCACACAGTGTGCTAAAAATTTTCAGATAACAGCTTCTGTACAGTCCTTTGTGTTTTTATGTTCAGTTTAAATCAACTGGCACTTTTTATTTTTTTTACAAAACACATTATTCTATGACCCTCTTTGACCCTCAGTGAGCCACCAAAGGTGAAAATGGTTAGGAAAAATACACAAGGAAGGAATATTGGGAGGAACCAAAACTCTTGAGGGGAAAGCACTATTAGAGAAATGGCTTTAACCAAAAAAATTCCAGTATTTATTGAAATTTTAACAACATTGAGGCACACAGAGATAGAATGGAGCTAATATGCCTTGGATATTTAGGAGAATAAAAAGAATGATATTAGTGCTTCTTGTAAGGCAAGGATTGTGACAGGAGGAAACAATGAAAACAACCTCTGTAGTGAGCAGGCTTTTTAATTAAACTATGTACCAAACTAAACTGAGGAGTCTTTATTCTATGCTAGATAAAAGAGTGTTTCTTTTTTTCTGGACTTTGCTTGTAGCGCAATTAAACATTATAGAAAAAAAACCTTTTAATCTTGCTTAATCTTTTCTGTGCTGTCTTTTTTTCCTCTAGTGGATACTAGTGCAAATACAAACTATTTGTCAATCCTTCTCTTGCAATAATCTTGTGTCGTCTTTTGCCCAGCAGGGGGCATTATCTAACTTAATCTAATCTATTGAACAGCTTTAGGTCAGTGACCAGAAGTTTATATTCAAAAATGACTAAAATAGACCTGTGGGACAAACTGATTATTTCGTATTAAGGATAACATCACCTCTCTTCCAAATCTAAGCCATGCAGTCGGAATAATGCAGTTTTATTTATAGAATGCATTAGCCTAATAAAAGGTTGCTTGGAGACATGTTTGACTTTAAATGAGTTTTGTGAGTGTGGTTTATCCCTCATAATCATGTCATATTCAGAACTTTTTTCTTCTTCATGTTTCTATTGGCAGTAGTCACATGAGGCACATGAATAATTGTGCCTGCTGTTTTTTTAATCATTTGTCATTTATTTTTAAAAGACCATTTCTGTCCTGGGGAAAATGCAGACAGAATTGGAACAAGATCTAGAAGCTACCACTGCACTTTATTTAAATGAAAGCACACCAAACATTACAACCACAGGTATTATTTTTCATAAAGATTTTATATGTCTTTTCAAGTTTTGTTGTAAAAATTTTACTAGTTTTCACATTTAAACATTAAAAAAAGATAAATAAACTAAAAAATAAAAATAACACTACCTCTTAAAAGTTTGGGGTCAGTAAGATTTATTTACAAGTAAATGACTTTTTTTATTCAGCAAGAAGGCATTACATTGATCAAAAGTGAATTTTCAGATAAAATTATTAAATTAATAATAAATAAATAAATCTATTTCAAATAAATGCTGTTTCATCAAAGAATTATAAAAACAAATGTATCGCAGTTTCCACAAAAATGTGAAGAAGTTTTTTATTGATAATTGATAACTGGTAATAATAAGAACGATTTCTCACTAGAGAAATGGCTGCTGAAAATGGAGCTTTGCCATCACAAGAGTGAATTACATTTTTGAAATGTATTAGAATATAAATTAATTATTTTAAATTGTAATAATATTTCACAATATTACCACAATTTTTTGATAAAATAAAAGCAGCTTTTGTGAGCATAGAGACGTCTTTTAAAAACTTTTTGAATAGTATTTTAATTAAAATAGTAATGAAAAGAATGAAAATTAGTGCTGTCAAATGATTAATC
>SCHK01341314.1:3957-14732 GCA_004124795.1 Poropuntius huangchuchieni
GTGTATTAAATTCTGTGAAACATGTCGGTAACACTTTACAATAAGGTTCATTAGTTAAACATTAGTTAATGTATTAACTAACATAAACTAACCATGAGCAATACATTTGTTACTGTATTTACTAATCTTCGCTAAACTTAGTTGATAAAAATAAAGATGTTAATTGTTAGTTCATGTTATTTCACAGTGCATTAACTAATGTTAACATGATTTTAATAATGTATTAGTAAATCTTGAAATTAACATTAACAAAGATTAATAAATGCTGTATAAGTGCCGTTCATTATTATTATTAGTATGTGTTAACTAATGTAGTTAACTAATGAACCTTATGTAAAGTTACCAACATGTCTCTTGATTTTAAACAATTTGCCTTTTTTTTTTTTTTTACATTTTTATTACATTACATTTTAGTGTTTAATTTAGTTGCAGTATATTGGATAAACTATTCCAGAGCAAATGGGAAACTATTATTCTTCTTTAATGATTACACATGGATGATAACCTATACTTCATAAAACATTAGACTTCCCATTCAGATTTAAAGTTACAGTTGGGTTGACCAGCCCCATAAGTCATTTTACAAAGGCAATAAAACGTGGTCTAAACTTGCATGTTTTGACTCTTTAGAGATCCTCACACAAACAGTTTTAAAAGTGGAGCACTAAAACGTGCACACGAGATTAAGTGGAGGCAGAGTTTCTGAAGGAAATAAATAAAATAAATGTTGCTGTTAAGTTCTTTTGCAAAATATTGATCCTATGTTTCATAACTAGACCTTAAAATACTATTTCATGTTAAAAAAAAATATTAGCATGGATTTGGCAGATATGGGGCCTTAGGGATAGCCACAGTTGGTCTAACTATGTGCTGCTTTTTTTTTTTAAATCACGTCTTTATCCCTAATGCACAAGCTGTAAATAAAATCTGATCAATTTAACACATTTATCATCTGATACATACCAGTTTCTGTGATATTTCAGCAATGTCAGTCTTGCACTGTGCAACCTTTTCATTCATTGCGGTCTAAAGAGAGAACAAACAAAGTCAAACACAAAGACCACAAGGGGAAAAAAACAAAACAAAAAAAACATGAAATAGATAAACCGTGAGAAGCACTGGACCATGTGATAGCTTAAATGCATGTCAGTAGTGAACGGTCAAAACTCCAAGGTGCAGAGGTCATTTATGCAAAAAATAAATAAAAACAAAAAAAAACAGGATGCACACAATCAGGAACACATTTGTATACTGGACTACAGATTGGAACACTTAAATCAATGACAACTCACCACATCCTGAAACTCATGCTGTGTGTTAGTACTCAGCTCTGCCACAGCGTTTGCCAGCTCTTTAGCCTCTGCTTGCTGCTCTGGTGGTATGGTACTGTCGAGGAAAGATGGGTTGTGTTCATAATTAAACATCACTTAAAAATACAAAAAAATAAATAATGCACTTACGTCAATTTCTCAATCTTTCTCTCAGCTTCCTTTGTTTCTCTTGTGTATGCCTGGAGTCTGTCCACATCAGACCGCTGTTTAACAAAGGAAAAAAAAAAAAAAAAAAAAAAGGGGTTATGGATTTGATTTCAATTGTCACAGCTTAGTATTTGCAGTGGTAAAACTTACATGTTAAACAGCCTACACCCAAGAAAGAACATATTCACAATTGGAAAAATCTGCATGTCAAACGATTTGACCTGAATAAATGGTAGAAATTGCATCATGAACATTTTTATATATTAAAAACAGCATCTTACAAAACTTTGGTGGTGGGCAGCAGTATTTTCCAGTCTCTGCTTTCTGAAGTGCAGGTAGTTTTGGATTGCACTCAGTATAACGATTGTTCGCTTGCTCTCTGTTAAAAGGGTTAAAAATAGTTTAGCTCCGCATCACTTTTCAACATTATATCTTTAAAACAAAATTTAAAATGAAATCATTTAAACAAAATATTACAATTACTGTTTTACGTCGGCTTGAATATATTCAACAAATATTTTTGGGTGAACTATTTGGCAGGACTGCAAGATGTTTTGTAATTTGTATAGAACAAACAAAAACAACCTAATATTATCTCTCTCTCACACAATCAAAAATACATAAATACAATTTGTGGGGGCAGTGACAAACAAAAATTAAATAAATCCACACTGGTGCAGCAAGGGGACAAAATATAAATTTTACTTTTTCACTCTACATGTGAAGCCTGATAGAGAAAATTAAAGCTACTTACTGGGGTTGAGCAAGTCACTCAGGGTAAAATCATATAGATGACAAAGCGGTAAGAACTGGCTCCTAAAAGAAATGTAAATGTAGAGAAACTCAGCACTATGGAATACATGCACACCTTTCACAACATCTAAACATACTCAGTTTTCAGGGACTCTGAATAAAATGTTTTCTTCTCTCGAGATAAAACACTTACATGCGCTTGTAAATACTCATTAATGGTGTAATCCACTCATACAGCATGGGGTGCTGGACGTTTTCAGAAAAGGGCACCTGTTGGAAGAAAGGGTGAAGCCATTTACAACAGAATTTATTTTGATCTGAAAATGAAACACGTGATGCATATTAGCCCCACTTACAGCGTAACGGCTCTCAGGTCTGAAACGAAGAAGAAGCTGCAGAACCCGCATGTAGACCCTTTGAATGGATTCTGCCTGCAAATGAAATGCTTTATTTTAATGTCTAGCATTTTTTCCAGTTACATTTTCCCATTATTACATTTCTAGTCGCCGTGATTACCGGATAAAATTTGTGTGTGTTTTTTTTGTTTTTGTTTTAATCCCTTGTTTTCTAGGACTGTGGAAACCCTGAATAGTTCACCAAAAGTGCGTATTGAAATTGTGTAACGTTATATTTTACCTTTGGGCTCGGAGTAATATCAGTCTTGGTGAAATGCTTAGCTTCTTGTCCAGTCAAAACATCGGTTCGGTAGAACTGCACAATAGCATCCACCCTGAACACCGGGAAAGTGTTTTCAGCCATGTCTGCTACCCAAAAATAAAAAAACATTAATAAATCTATCCTCTACACAGGCGTCAGACAGACATTGTTTACAAACGCGTCGACATTAGCGGCTGTCAAAACCAATAACGGACATTCATTTGTACGTTACATTATAACGCTCCGACACAGGGAATTCAAAGATACGGAATTATATTACCATCTTTTTCACATTGTTGGTCCGACATTATTGAAAATCTACAAATAATACCAAAACTATTGTACTAACCAAGTTTACGCTTGAGACCCTCGCCGTCAACTGAAGCAAATTTAAACTTTAGGCGCCTCCGTCGTCACTTCCGCCGTACTTTCCCTGCTTCACGAATGGTCGCAAAACAAAGCGTGTAGCTCCCTCTACTGCATAGTTTATGCGTAGTTATGAGTGGTTGTATTTCCTTAAATAAAAAATAAAAAATTATAATTATTACTGGGATAAATTATGTAATCATCATTATTAACTAAAACGTCATTAAAAGTTGCACATATAGTTAGTAGCCTGAAAGACTATAGAATAATATAAGCTTTTCCAGAACAAATAAAATACAGAAAGATGAGAAGGAAAGTACGTTTGGTTCACCTTAAGAGTCGAATAACAGACCCTAAATATTATTAGACAATTATGCAATGAAATAAGATTTTTATATTTACATTTACATTTAGTTATTTAGCAGACGCTTTTATTCAAAGCGACTTACAAATGAGGACAACAGAAGCAATCAAAATCACGTCTCGTTTAGCCTAACGCAGTACAGCAAGATTTTTTTTTTTTTTATATATATAAATAAAAGAAACAAGTAGACAGAAAAGAAGAGATAGCTAGTTTTAAATAAAGATGACAGATAGATAAAATAGAATTAGAATAGAGTATTATTATTATTATCAATAGAGAATGATATCATTGTAATTTCATCACTGAGCTGTTAGGGGTTTCATATGCAATGTGAAAATACATTTGGAGTCCCCAAGAGAGCATGAAGGATTTAAAACTAAAGGTCTTAGTCTATACCAATTTATAAAATTTATAACATTTTTGCAAAAAAAAAAAAAAACTGTATATATATATATATATATAATATTAATTGTTGTTATTATTATTATTACTGTTATTGTTGTTGTTGTTGTTGTTGTTGTTGTTAAACCCTTGCTTAGGAAATACAAATGTGAGATACTTGGATAGTTTTGAAACGCTAAAGTCCGTGATTGGTTGTCTTCACCCCGACGTCACAATTCCGTCCACAACGTCATTGTTTCGTTTGTTATAATGTGACCGTTATAGTTTTTCGGTGGTGAAAAGCTGAAAATATTTGAAATGCGACGAGTGCAGCGTGCAGCTAATTCCTCTGTTTATTTACCATGGTAAAGCAGTCAGGCGCTGCTCTGAGACACCTAAAGCAGCGGTTGATGTGCTTTATCTCTTCCGCGTTGGCGGTTTGTTTCTCCACGTCACTCGCGTCCGCGTCAATAACCGGAGCTCCATAAGCTACAGTTTACAGGAGAGCACTCACTGCACAGCGATGTCATTGCTGGACTCTGATGACAGCTACGATTTAGTCTTCAAAATTGTTCTTGTTGGAGATGTCGGTGTCGGCAAAACTTGCGTGGTTCAGCGTTTCAAGACCGGTATATTCATCGAAAAACAAGGGAACACGATCGGTGTGGACTTTACCATGAAGACTCTGGAAATACACGGGAAGAGAGTTAAGGTTAGTACTGTAGTCCATGCTAGACTATACTCATTATAGTCGTGTTTTATGGTTATAAGTGTGATCTTCAAAAGTCGACAGCATGTCACTAAAAGTTCCCCCATAAAATGAAGTCTGAAGTCTCTTACCATGGTGACCACATTTTGACCCAAAAATGGCCTTACTACAGTTATTGTTATTACTGTACGCCACGTTTATTTGGGGTTTCCTGCAAATCGTCATTTTATTATTTATTAATTATTGTTATTTTAAAAGCTGAGAGGTGACGAGCACATCACAGTTTTACACAGACGTGTAATAATAACAGCTGTCGTGACTTTAATATTTTGGCAGATATCATGGTAACCATTTTTAATAGGAGGTATCTTAAGACCGTTTCCTTTCGGTTTCGTGAATAAAAATGAAAATGCTGTGAAGTTTGTTGTTGGCTTAGGGCTTAAAGTTGGCACACGGTGTCACTGGACGGTTATGCAATAGCCAAGGTGGTTGTTAAGCTGTAAACAATATCTAAATGAAACTGTACGTGGAGTCTGTTGAGTCTAATGGGCTTTTATTTATATTCTCTAACCCCTTTGGAACATTCATAAGCATAAGCCAAAACACAGATACTAGTTTCTGCTGGATTGGAGCCTGTCTACCTGGGCTTTTGTTTGTGGTTTAGTGAAATCTTAACTAAAAACTCATCTTTTCTCTCACTATTTTCTGTTGTTTTTGTGGTGATTGCTGGGTTGTAATTGTTGTGTCATGTCATGACACAGTGTCATGTTTTTGTACCTCTTGGGCTTAAAAAAAAAAGGTGCTTCATTTTGCACATTACACCTTAGTTACACCATTACACCTTCATATAAAGCTGTCAGTCATGTTATATGAATGGGTTAATGTAAGCACACAATAGTTTAGTAAATAGTATTTGATAGTCATATAGACCGGTTCCTTTCAAATAATGAACGTGTGTTTGTTGGATACTGTGACAGTGGTCCAGTTTCCAGCAGGCTGTTGGATGCCAGCTCAGCCAGAATGGGACTTCATTGTGAAATCACACTGTGTTTCGTTGGCTGACCCAGCAAACGTCAGCACTTTTTATTGTCTGTGTTGAGATTGTGTTCTCTTTTGTCTTTTATCACACCAAGATTATTTGCCTAATTTTCCGCAGGGCCCTTAATGCATATATAAAGTTGTTTAAAGACTAAAGATTGCAAATAGAGAAACAGGTAGTGTCTGACCAACATGAGTTTTTAGTGGCCAGTGGTGATAATAATATCTCAGGGAGAACGATGAGGTCTTTTAATCCTAAAAAAATAAAGTGTAATTTGGGGTAAAAACAAAATGCAAAACGTGGAATAACTAGGCTATTTAAGATTCTGCACTATTTCTAGGTCATTAATCATGAGAATAAGAGAATTTATGCTATTGATCAGGTTAAAGGCCCAAATATGACTGTGAAAATTGGTGCAAACAATATTTTTATTCATCCTTCTCTGCTTCTGATAGCTGAAAAAAAAAGATTTCCTTTCGCATTTAGTGTGAAGGCACCTTTAAAGTTCACCCAAAAATTTAAATTCAAGCATGGAAACAAATTAAAACAGCAGCAAAATACAACTTTCGAAGCAGACACAATTCATCCTTTTGCAGGCAATTTAGCACATAAACAACTTAAAGTCATTTTCCATGTACAATAAACAACAGCAAACATATTCACTGTAGTGATAAGCTGGGATTGAACAAATATGTGAACTTGAGATGTAATTAGTGAATCAATGGGGTTTTAGCTTGCATTCAGATGTTACTTACAGTATAAGTACATTGAATCGAACTTCAAGTACATCATTGTTAAAGACACTTAATATAGAGTGGATATATATATATATATTAGTGTGATAGTGGTACAACACACAAAAAAATTGCCGTAAATATTTTGTGGTATAGTTACAGATTTGGGATACAGCCGGACAGGAGCGGTTTCGCACGATCACACAGAGTTACTACCGCAGCGCCAATGGTGCCATCATCACTTATGACATCACAAAGAGAGCCTCTTTCATGTCTGTGCCCAAGTGGATGGAGGATGTGAAGAAATATGGTGGTTCCAACATTGTCCCTCTTTTAATTGGTGAGTGCAAACCTAAAGAATGAGTGTTTCTGACATTTTAGACTGTTTCCTTTATGAATTGTAATTGTTTTAAACAAATAGATCACCAATTTACAAAAAAAAAATTGTAATTTGCTGAAAATGTCCTCACCTTCAGGCCATCCAAAATGTAGATATGTTTTTTTCTTTATCAGAAGAGAAATGTGTCATTGCATCAGTGTCTCAGCAATGGATGCTCTACAGTGAATGGGTGCCGTCAGAATAAGAGTCTGATAAAAATATCACAAGTAATCCACACAGTCCAGTCCATCAGATCTTGACAAAAGAAACAAATCCATCAAGATTTTAATGAACGCTTCCTTCAGTGAAAAAGTACTCTTGTCTGAATTACTGTCTGAGAAATATGCTCAAATTAAGCGTTTACTAGCAATAAATTGTGTTTTCAGCTGTTTGGATTCTGATGGCACCCATTATGGCCTGAGAGTGAGAACATTTTCAGCAAAATGTAATTTTTACGTGAACTATTCCTTTAACTGTTTCAGGAACAGTTTATTAACTGATTACATCTGTTAAGCACTGTTGAATGCTTCATTTTGCATCCCAGGTAACAAATCAGACCTGACCGACTCGCGTGAAGTTTCGTTGGAGGATGCACAGATTATGGCTCAGCAGCTGGATTTTGTTAGCGCCATCGAGACTTCAGCCAAGGACTCCAGCAATGTGGAAGAGGCATTTAACAAAATGGCCAGTGAGCTCATTCTGAGACATGGCGGGCCCATGTTCACTGAAAATGTAACAGACAGCTTTAAACTCAACAGCAAGGATGTGACCAATGAGGGCTGGGGATGTGGGTGTTGATGACTGTGTTCAGAAAGCAATAAAAAGCTTGGGTTCTTACCACTCACTCAGTTATATAAATTGGGTACTGTCAGGCAGATGCTGGATGTGAAGGATGAGACGCTGACGATACGTTAGATGGGTTATAAAAGACCATGTGATTTAATAAACAGACAGTCCAACTTAACTGTGAAGACACTGGGCAGGATTGCCGAGAACAAAATTGTCACATTTTTTTAAAATCATATACAGACAAAAATATTTTTGAAAAAATTTAGGCTTGAAAAAGGACAAATGACACGGTGTCGTAAACAGTTTCCAGTGAGAAACACGCGATGTGACACAATCACAGTCAGATCGTGTTTGATGCGTAATGTGCAGTTATGTGTAGCAAGACTTTGGACCAATGAGATTTCACAATGGGCAGGGCTTCCTAGTGCAAAAAATAAAAAAACAAGCTGCTGACAAAATGTCCTGTCGCTTGTCAGAGCAGCTGTTAGGGTTTCACATGTATGTGACAGGTTTATATGTTTTGTACTGTATGCTTGGGTTGCCTGTAGACCTTAACCAGCATAGATACCGTATTTAATTGATGCAAATGAAAACAAAGCTGTGAGGGGTAGACGGAAGACATATTTCGTCATCTGTATGATCGACGTACAGTTATTTCTCATTCCAGTTGTGGTAAATGTGTCGTCCAGCCAGACTAAGGTCCACTGCCACTGGCTTAATCTTCCTAATAGTTATGTAACTCTTTCAAGACCTTTTGTAAAAGTGGCTCAGTAATGCTGAAGTCATTGTCATCAATATTTCTACTTTTTATAGCTACTCGAGAGCAGAGGGCACAGTGATAGTGTGAAAATGTTGATATGGATGTTTGCACCAGAACACAGATAGACAAATCGCTTGTGTTCCACGGAGGGGAATTTCTGTAGAGTTTATAGGGTTAGTCACTTTCCCTTTCATCCGTATTGACCAGAAATCTCTGATTCTCCACTGATTTTATTGACCTGAATTTCCAGCATGTTATCAGCAGCCATGATCCTAAGACATTTTGCCAATTTTTAAAAGTATTTAAAGATTTTTTTTTTTTTTTTAATGCAACATTTTTCAGAATGCATTTAAAAATTCAGGTAGCAACATTACTTGTAAATGAGTGGCCATGTGCAGTTGGCTTGGGTAAATTGGTTTGAATGCAGTGTGTTTACTGTACTCTCCTAACGGCTGCCATGATGGGTTACTTAACATTTTACTTTAATTATGTACTATTTTGTGCAAATGTATGCTTTTTTTTTTTATAAACTGGACAATTTTAAAAATGCTGACTGTTCTTGCAACCCTTTTGAATTGACATTATTTAGTCAATGTCACATGGGCATTGATATTTTATATTTTGCATTCATTTATAAATACCAGAAAGCCTTGTTAAATTACAATAAGAGTATAATAAACTAGCTTTTTAAACTTGCAAAAAAGCATTTTCGGAAAATATTGTACCGTGTTTTATTTGTGATAACATTGCACTGATGAATTAGGAAGTAACATCAATTGCCATTTCATCTCAAGTAATCATGAATAACCAGAGCCGTTTTACATGCAACAGCATATTTGTGTTTGCCTGCAATATCTTCTTGAGGTTAAGAGCTCAGTTTGGTACTTTTTATATATCAGATTGACACACAAGTCTTTTAAATCAAGAAAAAACATATAGGTCTTTCAAATCAAGATCTAAATTTATATGGTATGGTGGCAGCCTTTAAGAATGTCAAGTGTTTAGTTTCACAGATGTGTAGTTTAGGAAAGTGAATTTCTTTAGTTATACAGAATTGTTGAAGTACATGAGTGAAAGATGACAGTATTTGAAAAGTCAGGTGTACTTGAAGGTTAATCATATCGCAAGAGGATTCTTCAGAGAATTCATAGTGCCTTTTAATATTGTAGTTTGTTTTCAGTGTCATTATTATTACTATGCATTTTGTTGTTTTTTGTCAATCATTTAAAAGTTTTGAGAAACATGATCAATCTGTATTTGGTGATAAATTATTATTTTATCAATAAAACTATCACTGCATAACTTGTATGTAAGACAATGTCTCAAACTTTTTTTATGCTTGATTCATTTAGAAAATATGAATGTCTTAATTGGTCACGTGTAGAAAAATCTGAATTCTTAAACCATGTACTTTATAGCTTCAAGAGAAAAAAGTTGGCAACTATTTGTCAACCTTTAATGCACTACCTGAAACACCAGAACTATATAATGGAGGTGCAAAGCTTCCACCAGATCATTTAAAATACAAAAACAATCGTCCAAATGAATGGCTTTTATTTTTTACAAGGTTTTTTTGACTCAGTGCAAATCTCACCATAATGTTACAGTGTAACAGTAACTAAATCAAACATAAATAACCTTTAAAAAAAGAATGTAGGCATAACAATGTAACGATTACCCATGTAAATCTGGCACAACGAAGGTAACAATATGGAACATGTTGAATTAATATGAAGTATTACACATTTAACTCTATAAAAAAAAACGGTAGGCCATATTTATGGGACCTGATAAAATGGCAAAACAGTAAGTTACTGTAATATGATTTTAATGTTTATGTTGACATAAGTGTTAATGTAAACTATGTTGAAAAATACTAATGGTCTGTGACAGTCTATTAAAAAAATAATATGTTCAGGCAGACTGATAGCCCTTGCAATCCAGGGATGCAGAAGAGTAGCTGTCGGAGTCGAAAACTGCTTCCAGAAGGTCACAGATTGAATCCATTTTGTGCTTCTGCCACAGTTTTGCCCTTGTTTTATTCATCCCACATCAGTCAGGAACACTGTGTTTTTCGTGACTCAGTGGCCTGAACGCCCTCTCTCATCTCTATGCAAATCTGTTCAGTCAGAGCTTATGAAAAAACACTGTTGGACCACGAACACTTGACAGTTAAAATGAGATCATGCTAATCCAGTAAAGCTAAAATGCCACGAGATGTTTAACGACTGCTCCTGTGTTGTGCATTGTGCTTATTTGTGGAGGTTTTTTTCCCCCATAAAACATACAGTAAAATGGAAAGGCGGAATCATACGGACTGTTGGTATTAAAGGGATAGTTCACCCAAAAATGAAACTTCTGTCATC
>SCHK01341349.1:0-20062 GCA_004124795.1 Poropuntius huangchuchieni
GAAATACAGTAAAACAGTAATACTGTGAATGAATGTTTTTTACTTTCTTTTTTTTTTAAACAACAATTTTCTATTTGAATATGTTTTAAAGTGTAACTTGTTCCAGTATTGGTAAAATTCCAGTCTTTAGTGTCACATGATCCTTTAGGAGTCATTCTAATATGCTTAGTTGCTGCTTAAGAAACATTTCACATCATGCTGTGCTGCTTTACATTTTTGTGGAAATGTTGATACTTTTTTCTTTGATGTAATATTATGTAATGCATCCTTGCTGAATTAAAGTAATTTCCTTTAAAAAAAAAAAAAATCTTACTGACACCAAACTTTCTAATAGTTTTATGAGTATACAATTTGTCTGTAGGAGCTTACGTTCACTTTCATGTTTGGTCTGTTAGGTATCATTGTGGCACACTACCTCCAGTCCTTGTCTCCTGCGTTGGTATTGGGTGGTGAACTGGTCTATCACAGGAGGCCAGGAGAAGAGGGCACCGTCACATCATTTGTGGGCAGATACACAGGTGGTCATTTGTAGATCATTCTTTGTCACATTTTCAGAATTGGATTGAATGTACTGATTGGACCCTTTATATGTTAATCTTCAGGTAGTAACTATGTTGCCACGTTGACTGTTGGAGGAGCTGGTGCACATGCGTCATATTACCACAAAGCTAACGACCAGGTACTTCATACTGTAAACAGATGTGTTAAATGACAGATTTGTTACTTGAGATAAGACCCTTGATCTGTTAAACACCTCCTACAGCTCCAGATTGGGGTAGAGTTTGAGGCCAGCACACGGATGCAGGACACAAGTGTGTCGTTTGGTTATCAGTTGGATGTGCCTAAAGCAAATCTGCTTTTTAAAGGTATTGAAAGACTTTTTGAGATCGATTTAAATGATTATTTGCACATTTTCATGTAGGGCTGCACAATGTGGGGAAGCAATCTGACTGTGATTTTTCAGATTAAAAAATGTGATTTCAAAAAGTTGTAATTTATATATCAATATGGCAATAAAATAATAATTATAGTTAGTTGTAGTACGAAATAAAAACAAAATACATTTTACTATTGTAATGTTTCACTATAACACAAGTTAAGGTATTTAAGGAAAATATAATTTATTAATATTATCAAGAGTGATTATTACTAAATACATTTCAGTATTTAAGAAAAATATCTATAGTATTATATAATAATGATTGTATTTTACATTTTAACTGTAAACTTACAGCACTTATATTTATGCCTGTATTAATCTCTTTAATTTCAAACGTTTGTATTGATGGAAAACCACAGAAAGCCCTTTGTTTTGTTGGTAAGTGTTTAAGCTATTGATCCAGTTTGGGATCGTTAAGCGCATTACAAGTTTGGGAAGATTGTTGGTGCATATTGCATCCACAAATTCATATTAAAATGATCCAAACTCAGAGCAGATACAGAGATGGAGTTTGCATGGAACAAAATGTACTGTGAACCGAGATGCTCCAACATTAGCGGATAATGAGATGCTCACACGGAAGAACACAGTGCCGTGCTTCGCTCGGAATTATATTTATTTCATTAAATTGCAGCCTTTGTTATAAGCTGTATCATGATTTTGGTTTTATTTCGATTAATTTGTAGTAATTAGTTTGTTCCACTTTGGTTCCATTGCTAAGCTTCTCTGTCCTCTTCTTGTTCTTCAGGTTCTTTAGATAGCAACTGGGTGGTGGGAGCAACGCTGGAAAAGAAGCTGATACCCCTTCCTCTATCACTAGCTTTAGGCGCCTTTCTTAACCACCGCAAGAACAAGTTTCAGTGTGGCTTCGGCGTCACCATCGGATAGAAATGGCCGTGGCGACTCAAGAATCTCAACAGATACAACCCTCCACCACGCTTGGACCGGTGCAAAGAGACATGGGGACATGGACCAACACTGAAACGGACTCAGACTCCCAGTATTAGTGTGTTGAACCTTCACATGGACGGACCAGGACAAAGAGCTCACAGGACTGTCCAGCAGAGCTCTCATCAATCTAAATGTTCAGTTATCTGATCAACAGACAGTCACATACGGTTTGTTTTTAAATGCGCATCATGTGAAAGAAGTATGTCTGATATGCATAACATTGCAGGTGTTTTGAAAGGACATGCGTATCCATATTCACAATATGATTCATGATTCTGATACAGTCAGAAAATGTGGACATGCCTTTGCTCTTTTTTTCTTTTTGAGACAAAATTATGGTTTCTCTTTTCATAAGATGGTTTTCTTAAGAGCAAAAGACTTGTGCCGTCTTCATTTTTTGATCAGCGAACAAAAAAAAACACTTGGGTCTATATAAATGTGGTCAGGCGGTTTGAGTGTGTTTTTCTTTTCTTTTTTTACTTGTTCATGTAAAAATTTAAATGACTTAATATTCAATAATTCACTTCAATACTGAAATGCTGTTTATGTCAAAATTATGAAAATTCAATGCATTGGAAGCTCTGGGTTTAAAAAAAAAATGGGTTGTTCAAGTCGATGCCTGTGTCCCTTTGTCTCAAATAACTAGTCAATCAGAACCGTCTGAGACTTTTGATCATTTGATCTTTTTCCTGTATTTGTCTGTTAGGGTCTTAGGGCCAAATTCGAATGCCAGTCTCATACTGACCGAGCGTAACCAATCGGACTGTCCTTTTTATGTGTCTCGACATGAAATGCGTCACTGAATTTTCCACATGGAAGAATTTCCAAAGTTTGTATTGTTTTAATTAGTTGTTGTACACAGTCAGAGGTTTTTGGGGCAGTCAAGGGTTGGTGCAGATATTGTAATAAACCTGTACAACTTAAGCTGGTTTTAATGCCTATGTCTCCTGCTAATTTCATGTCTTTGTGACATGGTGGAGTACTATAAAATAGGCTTTTGGCCTGATTCTAATGGATTATTTTACAGTGCAATTATGTTGAATAAACATTTGGTTGTGAATTGAGTTTTGAAAAGAAGCAGGTTTTTATTGTCATTGCTAGAGATGAACAAAGTCTTACTCTGTTTGACTAAGGATTGCCGGATAAAATGCCTAGTTGATCTGAGGTATGACAGTGAGGTAATGTAATGGTTCAAATGTTTATTAAAAAAGAAAAAAAAGGTCAGCATTAACAAGCATAGTGCATTTATAATTGGATTACAAACATGAACTATAAATTCGTTATAGATTAATATGAACCCAATTTTAGAACAAAAGTCTCCAGCTCTACATTTGAAATTTTCATTTTCCTATTATAGACAGAACAAATGTAACATCTGCAGGACTGATTTAGTCAGATTAAGTTTTTCCAGTCTGTCTTTTATGGTTCTGGATCATTCTCTTCATATACGGGTCCAACTCGAGATCTGACAGCTGAACATCTGTGTTTCCGCAGCCAACCTTTGGACAGCTGGGAAGAATGACAGAAAAGTTGGCAGCACTGGCTGTTACATTGTTCTATACACTACATGTTAAATTAATCTAATGTGACAGTAAAGACTTTCACAATGTTACAAAAATATATATTTTCTATTCATAAAAGAATTCTCACAAAATGGAGGTTTTTCCACAAAACAGTTTTTAACATTGATAAGTGTTAACGTTGATACTAAATGTAACACTGGTATAAGTTAAAATAATTAAGTTTAACATTAAAACAAAATGTTTTTGAGCAGCAAATCAGTATATTAGAATGATTTCTGAAGGATTGTGTGGCACTGAAGACTGGAGTAATGGCTGCTGAAAATTCAGCTTTGCAATTACATAAAATAGAAAACAGTTATTTTAAATTGTGATAACTGGATTTGGAAATTAATTATGCATAATAACTGAATACTTTTTTAGGGCAACATAAAGCAAGAACTGAGCAATGACTACATACCGAAATTTCTTCTTATTTTTGTGCTTGGCCTTAATCATTTCATGTACAGCCTCTTGGTCATAGTAATGATTACATTTCTTGTTTTTCACTGGATTGACCATCTCAACCTGTCAGAACAAGGTACAGTAAAAAGTTTGAATAATATGACATTTTTATATCTTTCTTCTTCTTGCATTACAAGTAACACACAAAAAAACACCATTACAAATTTGATCTTTTAACTCAAGGGCTATAACATCTTGTGCACTTGATGATGTGAAATGATGCTGATGTTTACCTGGGTGAGAGGGCAGATGAAGTTTGTCTGGCTCTGTGTTACAGCAATGTCCTCATCCAGCTCCTCTTCTTCATTCTCAGCAGCAGTTTGACCCGCTGCATGTAGATTATGCATAAAATACATTTAGGAACTGCATCACTTATAACGTGGAAAATACAGTGGCCTTGTTGTGTTGCAAGAGGGGGTGAGTTCCTCACCTTGCATGGCATATTTCCTGACACTGTCTCTGAAGGCAACAACCTTGCTGTGCCTTTGCAGTTCTGCATCTGTAACTCCAGCCATAAGCTCAGTGAATCGCTCCTTTACAGAGTTTCTCAAGAGAACCATGGCCTCGGGAGGTTCATGTCTGACCTACAGAACATAGAGAGAAATCAATGGGAGACTTGACAAAGACTTGTGTCAAAATGAAGCACCAGTGACAGTCAGTTAAGACAAACCTGAGCAGTCATCTCATCAACAGACTCCACAAAACAGTTGATTTCTCTGTCCAGTCTCGAGCACTCCAGAATCATCTCCTCCAGCTTCTTCAGAGATGGACTGTTATCCACACCTGAAATCAATTATAAAGTACTTTTTTAAAAAAAACAAAAAAAGTATGTACAAAAGAAAGCTGAATTTTCAGCAGCCATTACTTCAGATTATCTTTCAGAAATCACTCACCTTGCGCTTCAACTATTCCCAGCGCAACATCTGATACCATGTCCATACAACCTCCAATATCTGCTTGACATGACTTCAGAGTGGACAAGGTGGACTGAACTGAACTTAAAGACATCTTTGGAAGCTATTTGACTGCTTGGGGGGAAAGCACAAATTCTAACCACAAACTCACGTGAGTTTACCCTAAAAATTGGGTTGACAACATGCTATGAAAACACCTACAAAACAATTTAAAGTGTTCTTTACCACTTGTCTGACTTTCTTCAATACAACACAAAAAGATATAATAAATATGATGAACAGAATAACAACCTCTGTCACCATTCACTTTTATTGTGTGAAAAAACACATGCAAGTGAATGGTGACCGAGGCCGACAGTCCCAAACATTCTGCATGACATTGTTTTTGTTAAACTTAAAGAAAAAATAAGTCATACAGTTTTGAAATTGAATGATGATCTGTAAATAATGTCAATACTTTCGTTTTTCTCTTGATCAAAATGTACTAGCAATTTATTGGTCCAAGTAAGCTATAGCGTTTTCGTTTTCGATAATTTCCTTAAAACATTCAAACTACTTATCTGCGATATTTTATTATTATTATTTTTTTTTGTAATCAAATCACATAAAATTATACGAAACCTTAGCTTCACCAAAAGTAGCGCCACACAGTAGCCGTTTCCGGTTTTAAAACGCCTCGAACTAGACGTCAATATAAAAGACTTTTAACGATTTTATAAAGTGTTCTTAAAGCTCCCACTACTTTTCACATAATTGTGGTAAATTTAGTGACTACAGCCCGTATAAATTATAAAAACTAAATTTTTTAAATATCTGCGTTTAGATTACAAACATTCTTTTTTTCGAATTCGAAAAATCCCCGTATTTCTTTGCATGACTGTTAATTTGACAGTCAAATCTAACGGAAAATCGTAGCAAGGACGCATCTTTACGCGGCCACGTCATGTAAACTAAACGGGGAAGGAGTGCGTACACCAGGGTAACCAAAATAGAAGAGGACTGAAACAGCATTTCTGCGTTGTGATCACAGATCCGTTTGTTGCACCTGCTCGTTTTTCTAAGCTGTATCGGCGGAGAACCGACAGAGAATCTCCAGGCTCTCCAATCATATGGCAAGATGTCAGATATCGGGGACTGGTTTAAAAACATCCCGTTCATCACTCGTTACTGGTTTGCTGGCTCAATTGCAGTGCCGCTAATAGGAAAGCTGGGATTAATTAGTCCTATGTACCTCGTGTTATGGCCGGAGGCATTCTTTCATAAATTCCAGGTAGGTTTACATTCAATTAAACAGTACGGAGAGTTAAGACAACGGCAGCGATGACAAGGCCTTGTTGTAGGCCTCGTACTGGAGTAACGTTACACTGATGCCCACACATGGGCTGCGTCCTGAAGAACTGTGCTGTAGTGAACGGTTGTTGATTGACGGCTTACTGATTTGTGTTTAAAATCTCATGTAAAGTGCACCTGATTGCCTAAATGAAGTGGTTTGTTTTATAATATTTTTGTACATTAGGAAGTTTAAATGTTAGGTATTTAATGGTTGTCGAAGCGAATTCGAATACTTAATACAATGTTTTATGATTATGTAGAATGTATCCATCGACAGTATCCTAATTTATTTAACCTAATCCCTTCATCTGTACGTAACCATTAATATGTTATACTGGCGATATAATTAGTACTGAAAGACAGGAAACGCACTTTGAATCAAAAGTTGCGCACCCAAAGGAAAAAAAAAAACGTAGCATTGAACGCGTCCCAGGCTGCTCTGTTCGACCAATGACAGTCGAGTACGCGTCCGAGGCTACTTCCGGGACAACAGGCTTTTCTGGCGCTGCCAAATTAAATTTTTTCTTTCACAATAACTGCTTCTCACTATGATAGCAGATATTTTAACCTTGTTTACTATAACTAATTAGGTAATATGTGAGTTTTGCTACATATATTAGAAATAATGGTGTTATGTTGTCCACAAAGTGGAGGTCGGCTTTTCTAATGCCTAATTCTTACAGTCTGCCTAAACACTAAGTATTTTAAATATATTAAAATACGTAATTAACCATGATCAGTAATTGTCAAAAAAATATGATATTTATTGTTTTCGGTGTCAGTAATTTCCACCAGGTGGCGCCAAGCAATTTGTTTGTGGGCCAAAAGTGTAAAACAACGAGATGAATGTTTTAAAGAAACATTTGTATCCATTTGTTCCATACTTTTTACTATTGCACCAAATTATGAGCTGCTCTGGGTGGTTATTAATCATGTGTTAAAATCAAAAACTTATAGGCCCAGATATATACATAGTTTTCTTCAGAACAGTTTTAGTACTTATTAAAGTAGGGGTTGTCAAACTGGAATCTCTGGGAAAGTTTAGAGATCGTCAGTGTGAATCAATAATAATTAAAAACTAAATAAATAGGAATAATTTCTAAAATATTTAAGAATATTTATAAAAATAAAATTATTTAATTAAAATACTTCTTTAAAAAATTATGCAAATAAATATATTATGCATCTAATAATGCTGCAGCACTATGAGTAGGGAAAAATGTAATACTGAAATGTAAAACAAATACTTACACAGATTTATACTCTTCATTTTTTATACATAAAAATATGTAGCTCTTTTAAACTTTATGATGGGGGTCCCTTGCAAGAAGATGATTATATTTGGGGGTCTGTGGCATGTAAAAGCTGTCATGCAAGTCCTAAACTGTGTGCAGTGGGATAATGCACCACTCCTTAAAAAGTAAAGCCCCCAAGACGATATATTAATATGTATTTGAAAACCCACATCACACGGTCTGGTCATTTTGGTAGCGTTTAGCATTCATCATGTGTCACTGTGTCACACTGATTATTTCTTTGGCTTATCTAGTTTGTAGATGGCAGCATTTATTGCTTTAAATCTGTTTCCCATGATACGTTTTCGTGAGTGATGCACCTGAAATTCAGGCACGGAGTAATTTGACCTCTGCTAATGGCTAATTAACCTGTGTTTCATTTATGTTGCTGCAATTTTAGTTGTAATTTAGGAACTAAACGTTCAGCTCCTTTTTATATGGTGTTTCTTTGATTTATCCACTCCCTTTGAACATGCTCTAAACTTAACTCCTGTCTGCTCGCTGTTAGCTAACGTTTCATGACCTCTATCCTGCCAGTGCAGGATTCTTCTGGATTATGGCAAAGATATAGGAAGAAAACTATATCTAAGTGAAATGAGTAATATCACCCACTTTAAAGAGCGTACACGGCTAAGCCAAGGGTACCATAAAGCTTTTTGCCACAGTGAACCAGTGCTAACATTGGCACATTTGTCTTGTGAAGGAACCATTTAGCGGTTGAGAAGCGGCCAAATAAGCCTCTCCCCGTCCTCTCGCGGCATACCAATCCTGCTGTGCTTTTTAACCCACTTTTCTCTATGCTGCAGTCCACAGAGGTCACCTCTCCACACAAGTGAGCTGGCGTGATTTATGCTGCAGTGCGCGAGGGGGCCGTTGGACTGCCTGGCTACCGCAGAGCCAGTTCAGACGCCAACATCAAAGCATTGCTGCTCAGCGGATTCACAGTCCCCCAGACCGAAAACCCTGCTAGCTCAGAGTTTCTGTGTGTGCCGGAGGGAGGAGAGAAAGCACTAGAAGTGAGGGAGAGATACAGGGAAAGGGAGGAGAACGAGACAGCCGAGGTCTATAGAGAGGGCTAAGGTGTGCATGTGCATGTTGAGAGCAAATTAAACACCGGAGAGTGTTAAAAAATTTGTGCAGGGGAGTGTGTTTGTTGTTTACTGACCCAGTTTTTCTAGTCTGGGAATTACCGAACAAATCTGGATAACAGACCAGATGAGTGTCTGTTCCTCTCAGAGCGTGATGTCTGGTGTAATAGCTGCAGTCGCGCTCAGGCACATGGATAATGAGTCCACAATGTGTGGGGAATCAAATCTGCAGTGCAAGCATGGTAGCTATAACTTTCAGCCAGTGCTGGTGACTGCATACAAATGCTGCTTGCTGGATATTCTCAGTGCCTGTTGGTTTTCTGTAATTCTCCTTCAGTTTAAAGGGATAATACCAATTATTCACCCCCATACCGTTCCAAACCTGTATGACTTGATTTTGGTTAGATGATGTTGGTAACCAAACCGTTTTGTTTACCGTTCACTTCTATTGCATGGACAAAAACACTCAAAATATATATATTTTTTGTGTTCCACTGAAGAAACAAAGTTATGCATACAGGGTCGAAACAACATGAGGATGAGTAAAAATTACAATTTTATTTTATTTTTTGGGGGGTGAACTATCCCTTTAGAATCTTATGTTAATTTTTAAATCAGTAAGTACTTTGATGAATCTGTTTCAATAAGCCAGAATCAGTGGGCATCTCCAACGGTGATCTGTCAAGTCATTAATCATTTTTCTGTGTTCTCTCAACAGATATGGAGACCATTATCTGCAACATTGTATTTCCCAGTTGGCCCAGGGACGGGTTTTCTATACCTGGTTAATTTGTATTTCCTCTACCAGTACTCCACAAGGCTTGAAACAGGTAGCTTCTGTTTCCTAAAATATATTAAACATCCTTTATTTAAAATAATGTGTGACTGGACTTAAAACTGCACTCAAAGTTGTGCTGGTTGATGCAACAGTCATTCTTACCTGCAGGTTTGTCATCTGCCACTTTTAATGCTTAAGCTCACTTAATGCTTAAGTCAGGTTGATTCTGATTGGCTGTCAGTGTTTTATCAGCTGGAATTTTTTTTTAACTCTTGTGTGGACTGGCTGTCCTCATATAACAACACAGAGGAACAATACTGGAATCACTTTCAGAACTATTTTTGTTGACTTTCAGAACGGTAAAAAAATATTGCCAGTAAGTCAGAATCCCCCTGAATTTAAAGAGATTGAGCATTTAAAGCAACAGACAACAAAACTGCTGCACACTCTTAAACTAAACGATGTTCTAGTCCATTGGTGTGGACGCTAATATAGTTATTGTTACAGTTATCTTTATAGTTATCGTTATTGGTGTGAATGGTCTTTTATACTGACACCTAGTGGTGTAGATGCAGCATTGCACGTTTTCACTTACTGATGGCATTGGAAAAATTTACAGTTATAATTAATTATATTTCATAAGCGAAAACGTCCAATAATTGGGAGTTTACTAATATAAAGAATTATTCAGCTAATTAAATTATTTCACCTTCCCCTGTGAGGTGACCCACTTCATGTGAAATAAAATAGCTTTTATTAGTCTTATAATAACTTGTTATATCACACTATGATTTACATAGTTTTTTTTAAATGTGTAAAATTTTATTTGATCAGGAAGTGATGTGATGATTACTGTGGGATGTGACATCTCATCATCTCTTCTCCCTTTCACAGGAGCTTTTGATGGAAGACCAGCAGACTACATGTTCATGCTTCTATTCAACTGGATATGCATTGTTGTATCCTTTCTGTTCTGTACACACTATACTGTAATATTTTATTCTAAGATTAAATGTGTCATTCAGTGCAACGCAAACAAGTGATTAGTCATTGTCATCGAAAAAATTTGCATCTGTACAGCGCATACCCATTAACAGTGAATGACTTCAGTCAATGAATGTAATGTGCTGAATTCAGCATTTTAGTACATTGCATTAAATGATTTAATATCCTTTTGATGTGGTTTTCATGCTATGCAGTGTCCACTCAGCAAGAAAAAGCTTTTCTAGGAGTCATGTTAATATTCCTTTGACCCACAGCCTTTATCCGCCCTTAACATTTATAATTCAGATAACAGGCCTAATGATGGACATGCAGGTTAGTCTGAGTTTTTTCTTTCTTTTTCTAATTGTGACCCTTGACCACAAAACCCGTCTTAATTGTCAGTTTTTCGAAATTGAGATTTAAACATCATCTGAATGCTGAATAAATAAGCTTTCCGTTGATTGGCGCTTAGTAAAGTGGAGGATATTTATTAACAAGTCTAATAATGAAGCTATCTTCATTCTCTCTTTAAAAAGTGATTGTTTTTAATTAGTGCTGTTTAACGATCCAAAAAAAAAGTTTTTGTTTACATAATATATGTGTGTGTACTGTGTATATTCATAAATACACACATACAGCATTTTTTATATTTACATGTATATATTTATATTCATATAACTTACTATATCATATATAAACTATATCATAGATAAATATTTAATATATAAACTATACATATATTTCTTAAATATATGTATGTGTGTTTATATATTTATACAACATAAATATAGATTTATTATATTTCAGCAGCTATTGCCCCAGTCTTCAGAGTCACACGATCATTTAGAAATCATTTTAATATGCTGGTTTGGTGTTCAAGAAACATTTCTTATTATCAGTGCTGAAAATCTTAGATTTATTGTAGTCAATGAGTTGTGAAGAAATGTGAAAATCCCCCCTGCCTTCCTACATCATCTTTCAAACGTGAAATTCCATAAGAAGTAAATGTTGCCCCTCTTATTTGGTGTAAATCGTCATGAAATGAAGACATTTTTTGTCTTTCTAAGATCTTCTGAATCCTTGTACTGCTTAATCGAATGACAACCTTGTGTGATTAATGAGCACTTTTCTTCACTGCTGGAATTCCCATGGAGTTAATTAAGCTTTTTAATGTAACCTATTAGTTGTTTTTGCATTGCATGACATTTAAAAGTGTCTTTTGTCTTTATTTTGTGAGGAAAACTCTGTTATGTTAATTTTCATTTCCTTCTTCATTTGTTCATGAATATTGGCTTGTTTGTGTTTTCAGCTCCTGATGATCCCTTTGATCATGTCTGTTCTGTACGTCTGGGCTCAACTAAATCGTGACATGATTGTATCTTTCTGGTTCGGCACCAGATTCAAGGTATTCAATACATTATTTCTTTAGTATTATTTTATATGATATACTGATGTATTTTAATGCTCTGCACTAAAACCTGTTCATGTTCTTTGTAACACAGGCTTGTTATCTCCCTTGGGTCATTCTGGGATTCAACTATATCATCGGTGGCTCGTAAGAATTCCCCCCCACACAGATTATTATTCAAATGTCATAGTCATTTGATGTAGATGTTGTATAACATTGAGTCATCATAGTCACATAATAATTATTGTAACAATAACCGTTTATTTCTTCAGCGTTGTCAACGAGCTGATCGGGAACTTAGTTGGTCACCTTTACTTCTTTCTGATGTTCAAATACCCCATGGATCTGGGTGGCCGGTCCTTCCTCTCCACCCCACAGTTCCTGTGAGTTTATTGGATGCACAGCTAGCCTCAGCTTCCTGTTATTATGAGTCAAGCAATGCTATATTATGATATAAGTGGCTTTTTATTGAATTAGTATTTTGTGAATCTATAGGTAAATGAAAGTGATAAGTTAGGGGTTTAGTAAGGGTTTAGTGCAGTAATGCTTTATTGTCATACTTTTTTTTTTTTTTTTTTTCTCAGGTACCAGATGTTCCCAAATCGTCGAGGTGGGGTTTCTGGATTCGGCGTTCCTCCAAGCAGGAGACCTCAGCCCCAAGAGCAGCCAGGAGGCGGAGGAGGTGGGCGCCATAACTGGGGTCAAGGCTTTCGGCTGGGGGACGACTGATGTCTTGACTCTTCCATCAGTGGATAAATACAGAAACTTCTAACATCAATGCTGCAGAATATGAATTTTATATGTTTTGGGTTTGTGTTTGTTGCATTTCTTCTGACCCAAAAGGAAAAGTGACGGGGCTCTTTCCCAGCGTTACATATTTTCCTCTTACTCTCGATGTCATATCACACTGTTATTGAGTTTCACAGTGTGTACAGAAACTCTGCAAAAATATGTGCAGTTACAGAGTTGGTGTAATTGTAGGAAATTCAGGGGACTTTGATTGTGTTTCCCATAATATGACTACATCTTTCAGCGTATTCATGTTACTTGCTCACAGTCAAATGTAGCTGATTAATTTCTCTATGAACTGTTCAGTATAGATTGTTTGTTAGCATGGTTGTTTAAGAATTGACTTTTTTTTTTTTAAATCACCTCATTTGTCTAAATTAATTAGGTTAAATTTAGTGTAATTTTTATTAAAGCATTACTTATGCTTTACATTTGTGAATTAACCGTATTACCAATCAGAACATGCAGATGAAAGTGCTGTGCATATTTCAGTCTGTTTTATACATGAATTCATATTTCCATCTGTTTTATGTTTAGATGCCAGCCTTGAGTAAAGTTTATCAAACCATTTCCAGTAAAACTGCCATGCCCTTTTCACATTACTGATGATTAAACTAAGTTAAGATTTATCTTATATTATGTACCATGCTATCTGACAGCAAACAGAAAGCTAAGTTTTATAATTATTTGTACACTGAAAGGTATATTTATCACTTTCAGAGATATCATATTTGATTTTAGTATGCACTAAATGACTAATTGTTTTGATATTACGTCCCTCACACATTGTTTAGACAAAGGTGCTTTACAAAATCCAGATACTTTAATGTGCATATGGTGTATAATGGTGATACAGTCATATCAAAGTTATACAAAGTGACTTCTTGCCAAAAAAGTTACTAATGTTCCAAACCACAATCTTTACTAAAATGTTCAGTTTACATTTCTAGTGCTTTATTATTGCCATTTCATTGAGTGCTTGTTCAATTACCGATGCTACAAATAAACTGTAAACAGCAACTGTGCTCACTAATTTGAGTACATTGATTTCAGTGTCTTGAGGGACACACTCAGGATACAGGCGCCTTAGAGTTGCATTTAAATTTTGCAGCACCCTGAAAAGAAATTAATGTAAGAAAATTAGCAGCTCCTAATGAAATCGAGCTGCTGCTTTTTTTTTTTTACTTTGGCAATGCTACTGATACGTAAACAATGAGACTCGAAACAGGCTTTCAATCAGTTGTGTTTTATTGAATTACAGCAGACTGGTTCTTATAAAGAGCAAGCAGGATTCTTGGTAGCAGTACAGTATTCCTGATACATGTCCGAACATGACACTAAAGCAGCTGCAGGAAAAAGAAATACACTTAAGCGAGCTGAAAGCAGTTCACAGCTGAGTAGTGGAAAAATGGATCTACGTGTTGGATACCAGGAAAAGCCAACATGATACGGATAAATTTGCAGTTACTGTAATATTGCCAGAAATTAGCCTTTAACTACAAATAAACATGTGCTGTGCATCTCTGTATTGTATTGATTTTAGTTTTGATTATGTCCATCATGTGACTCTGTACCCTTGGCAACAAGGTACAACATGAGAGTGCAGGCAATGTGTTTATGGTCCAAAGAAAAGTCCATAATATCACCTCGTTTTCTGGAATGAGATGGTTTTTATTGAAGCACCGCTTGTATGTGTCCACTTGAAATATTAAGTGCCATCATGGACCACATTGTGTTTTAAACCAGCTTCACCAGCAGGTGGGTTAGTTTTGTGTCCACTCACAAAAATGATTGAACATTCCATTATAAGGGTCAAGGGAAATGTCTTGGGACTCCTATTATAAACGTAACAAAAGTCTCATCTTCAAAAAATTGTACAAATCTGTTGAAGTACAGAAAAAAATATTTACAAGGGCCCTTTTAAAAAACAAACACATAATAATAACAACATAGCAGTCAAACTTTGGCACTCCATGGTCACTCTCCAGACAGTGTTTCACAGATGCTCCCAATCCATCTCGTCTCTGATAACCTCAGAGTCCAGATATGAGATCATTGGTTCCATTCATGACAACAGAGGTCATTCCTTAATCATCAGGCCCATCTAGTTCAGTCATAGCAGCCTGTTTTCTTCTGCAACAGAACAAGCAACAAATGCCACTTGACTCACATAAATTATGGATGAAGCTTTGAAAGAAAATCCAAAATTGACACACTGCCCCCCTCCCAGCGCACACAAAATTTGGGCTCTGCCCTCTCTCTCGCTGCCAAGCTGTTTTTCTAAAGGCTAAATTACAGACTGCCGACATTCTGGGTGTCTTACAGCCACATCTGCTACATTATCACGAGAAGCAGCTATTTCTCAGGGAAAGAAACTCTCTCCTTCTCCATTCAAAATATCAAGCAGCTAGTTAAAATAAAAAAGGACGATTACCTTTATCACTTCATCCTGTCACTCTGTGCTCTGCTGAGAGAACTTCAAGGTCTCGTGCCACTTTCTGTGCATCGTAATCTTTGCCTTCAATGTCAGCTGCCAAGGAAACCCACCTCTTCCCATCTACACTCGCCTGTCCATGTTGGTCCTTGCTCTTGCTGATATCAGGCATGTTGTGGCCCAGCTTACTGGTGAACCATTCGACTATGTCCTGGTTGGTTAATTTCGACTGCTCTGCAAGCTTCTCAAAACCCTCCCCTTTTTGTACCTTTGTCTCTTGAAAGTGCCTTTGTAGGACACTCTGGGCCTGCTCCGAGATCAACGAGCTGTTTTGTCCATTCGGCCTTTTGTTGCTAAGACTTTGAAATTGCTCCATCCAACCCAACGTCCCATTTTTCAGAGCAGATCTGTTGTCCTTAAACCACCGGACAATTTCTGTACGAGCTAACCCTGTTTGGATTTCTAGTTGGTTGTACTCCTCTGGTGAGGGCCACTGGGTTTGTGCAAACATGTCTTTAAGAAGGCAGAGAGACTTGCCATCAATGGCCTCCGGACACACTGAAGACGTGAGAATGGGAAGAGGTGAGTCCCTGACTCTGCTGTCCTGCTCATGGACTCCATTCAGTGTCCCCCTTTGAAGGTGATGCTCCAGCCTTTTTGTGCCCATTGAGTTGAGCAAGGCTTGCTCCAGGTTGTCTCGTAGTGCACGGCGCTCCGTAAACCAGCAATCGATTTCAGTTTTGGAGAGCCTGGTGTCCGCCACGAGGTGCTCTATCTCAGCCTGGGTTGGAAAACTAGTCCTTTGGAAACTCTCCTCTAACTTTTTCATTTGCTCAGAGGATTTGCCTTTAACTCTCTCTAGCAGGGGAAACTGTGTGGCGACAGGCTTATGCGATTGGCTGTCCTTCGAAGAGAGGTCTGTTTTAATCTGTTGCACTGCCTTATGGTTTCCATGGCGCTGATCGCTGAACCATTTTTTGATCTCTCCCCAGGAGAGGCCAGTCGTCTCGATAAGACGATACACTTCTTCATCATCAGGAAACTGGCACTGAGCATAGCTGGTGGTCAGTTCTCTGATCTGATCAGGGGTTTTCTCACAATCTGAAGAAAGGCTTGGTGTCGGAGAGACAGACTTGGGAGTGCTCTGAACGGACTGAATTATTGAAGGCCTCTTTATCTCTGGGGCAACCAGTGGTGCTGTGTGGGCCCTCTTGACACCCTGTGCTATTTGATTTGTCACTGTAAGTGCGAGAGGAGCACCAGTAACAGTTGAGCCATTGGAAACCGGTGCTAACACCAGGCCAGATTGTCCAAGGACATGGCAAGGGACGGTCTGGATAAGGGGCTGTGAAGCTTTAGTGGACTGAGTTAACTGAGCAGGTAAGACGGTGAATGCCTGTTGAACAGGCTGAATTGTTCCATTGAACATCTTCTTTCGTGCTTCCTCAACCTCCTCGGGAGACCAGCTGATACCTTGTTTTAGCCGTTGGGTAGTGAACCACACTTTGATTTGTTCTTCGGGGTGTTTGGAGGCTGCAGTGAGCCAAGAGAGCTCTGCTTGGGTAGGGTACGGAAACTTGTTGAAGGAGGTGATTAGAGTCAAGTTGCCATCTAGCGAGGGGTTGTATTTTGAAGTGTTCAAGGGGACAGCGATTTTTGGTACTAAGTTGTAGTTAGGCGGGCGTTGCAAGGATGGCATTATATGAGAGAGGCCATCCTTAAGAGTTGCATCTGGGATTATCACAGTCCCGTTCACATTCACTGCAGTAATTTGCTTTTTCGGTAGATCTTGAGCGAGTTTGTCCAGCGGACTGTCGTCCTGCAACCGTAAACTATCTGCTTTGGGCTTACCCACCTTAACAGTACTGGATTTGCTCAGAGGAAAAGCAGTAAAGTCCTCTCCTGACTGAGGGCTGGTGGTATCGTAGATGACCGCACAGTTCGAACCTTCGATTGTCTGTTCTAGAATAGTCTGACTGTTGAGTTTGATTCTCTTGAACTTGAAGTTGCTCTCACCGGGATGGCACTTTTCATTGTGTTCCGTCAAAGAATCAAACTTTTTTGTGTTGAAGTTGCATACCGCACACAAGTACAGTGGGTTGAGTATAACATTGGGGTGGTTGGAATCAACATGATCTTTGAACTCGTTGAGATTTTGTGTGGAAAATGGACAGTACTTGCACTCATAGCCTCCCTGGAGTTTCCTTTGTGGTCGGGTTTTCACTTCGGGTTTTTCCAGCTCTGGTGCTTCCTGCGTAGAGGTCACAGAACTCTTCCTATCCGTCCAGTCCTCACTAGAAGACACATGTGAGGATCCATTCTGTTCTGGACCATCCACACAGGAGTCCATTTCTTCTGGATCGTCTGCAGATACCAAGTCATCCGGTCGGATCATGCAGGGTGTTGTAGACTTTCTTCGACTAGCCATGGTCAGGGAGTAAGACGGTACAGTGCAGGGGGACTCTGTTGATGGGCAATGGGCAGGTCTTTGTCTGGTGGAGGATCGGTATAGGATGATTCCGCTGACTGTGAATGTCAGCTCCAATGAAAGACTTCATGAGACTTCATCCCAGATCACGCAGTCTATTTAAAAAAAAATAAAATACAAATTAAGTATTCATATAGCAAAACCAGATTTTCATGTTTTAGGTAATGAGGTATGAACTATATGTAAAACAATTACTGGGTTAACAGTTACTGAAAATTTGTCTATAAAAAAGGTATCTTCTAGCCTACAATATACATGTGCCTAGCATGTCCCTTTTTTAAAATTTGCATAAGGTCAAACTTGGAAAACTTGTGAATTGCACAGAAGAATTTTGAGCAGTCCACAAAGTCATATCAGGTGTTGTTGAGAAATGATAAACAGCTGCGCAGTGTGCAAAGATTGATAGAAAATACTGGTTTCGATTTTAAGATGCTGCAAGTCGTGTGTCTGACTCTGCTGCATCTGGTGTGACTGCCTTTAGACACTTAATGTGAAAATGCAGTTTTTTCAAGGTTCTTCACTGTATAAAACAACAGATAGATAAAAATTAAAGGCTTACAAGTCTCCATGCCTCAATGTGACACAAAAGGTATCAGCTTTTTAATCACAGTTAATTGTCACTTCAGGTGCAACACAGCTTGATTTAGTGTGAAAATAGTCACAAAGGACTACAGAATCTCATTAAAAATTAAGCTGAGGTGTTACAGCTCCTGCATAAAAGCATTTAGATAAACACCCCAGTGCTGTGTATTAAATAAGAGGCATCAGCAATATGGTGGTCAATCCGGATGGGAGGGGCAAAAACATCCTGTGCTAGGCTGAACTTGTCCAGTCCAATAATAGCCTTCCTCAGGCCTGTGTTGCCCTCAGCAGATCTCAGTACATTGGAGACTGATTAAATATGGATGGGACCCTGAGCATCTCATATCACAGCACCAACTCACCGGAGAGCACCAGTATAATGTAACCTTAGAAATTCTTCTTTTTTTTTTTTCCTTCCTTGAGAAAACTATGCTAGGGGCAAAAAGGACAAACAAAGTTCACAGAAGAAAAAAAAATGCATTTTGACAAAACCATTTAATATGAGTGTGTGTGTGCGTGTGTGTGTGTGTAGACAGAGAGAAAAAGAGAAAGAGAGACTGAGATTCACTTAAATCAGCCAGTGTATTTATTACCTCATGAAAATCAAAGGAAAGGAAAAGGAAAACACTTATCATGCAAACTCAGAATTTTAAGTGTTTGCCAAGGGCTTACAGACAATAAAGAATGAGAAAGCATGAGTCTACATAAGTTATGATCACATAGCATTCAATCTAAAGCCATTCAAAAAGAAACACTACTTGGCCTCAAGTCTCAATAGCTGTTATTGACACAAGGAAAAAAACAGAATGCTGTGAACTTAAGACTGTGCTAAAAGCAAATAATGAAAAACAAAAACAATCAAAAAGAAGAAAACATAATGTTAGAATTTAAATGAAAGTATTTGACACTGTGTATTGACTACTTGAAGTAGCATCAATATTAGAGTAATAAACTACTAACTGTTAACACAAGCTAGAAGCCCAGTTCAGCATGAAGCACAGTTTCTGTAACATACTACGGCCTGTTGCAAAACAGAAAAACACATATTGGTTCTCCTGTATGGATTCACATGCATTAACATGCGTTTTTCCAGGAGAGGATGTTGCTGAGGAGCCGCTGTGAAGGGGCGGAGACTGAGCTCTGTTAATACTGTGGAGCACAGTAGGGGGGGCTGAATTTGGGATTGAGGCAGAATTAATTTAAATCTCATCAAATGGGGCTCTAGAAGCCTGCAGCACTGCACAGATGTACACTGAGTGCTATTTTTCATGATAATACTGACAAAAAGTATTAAGTGTAATTGGTATAGATCACACCCCCTTCACCAATTTTAGTCTTAAAATGTGGACACTGCTGAATCCTTTTGAATATTAGGATGAGGTGGCAAAGATCTCTGGATCCACAGCAGAAGTGATACCTGATGCTCAGTAACACTCTTTATTAAACAGTAGTGCCACAGATTCCATTTCAAGGTTGTAGTAACAAGAACTAAACACTGTTTAAGACAAAATTATTTGCCTAAATGAGGAGGAATGAGGGTATATGCGAGGAGGATGAAGTAGTTTTGCAGTAGGAAAATGACACAGAGCTCAGAGCAAAGTCCTTTGGGTAGGTGTCCAGGCTTTCAGTGATTTGGGGTACCAAGGGACAGGCCTTGAAAAAGCTGGACTCATGCGTTGTCATGGAAACGGCCCAGCAGCAGGTGGGAGGGATTTTCTCCACAGAGATCCAGATGAGGAACGTTCCGCATTCCTATTTTTGGCCGAGCCTGTTCTTTCGGGGTGAAACCCACACTGAGAGATTGTATTCATCCTATTAATTCTAGATTTGTATACTTGCGTATATGCTGATGCATGTTTCGTGAATCAGTACAAGTGGGTGCATTAATTATGCTTATTGAGAGGAAGCAAAACTAAACTTAAACAAAAGCTAATGTGTGCATTTTGTTGATACTAAGACCACAGAAACAAAAACAAATGTCTGGTTGCATGTTCATTTTCTGGCACATTCCATTAATAGATTACAAATTAAAGTATGATTTTTTTTTTTTTTTTT
>SCHK01341403.1:0-18107 GCA_004124795.1 Poropuntius huangchuchieni
CTGACCTCTGACCTGTCAACCTGAGCTCAAATATTCCCCTTTGCCCTGGCTGCTGCACTGGAGTGTGTTATATTTGTGTGTTCTGACAGGATACTGTTTGTGTGCATGTACGTGTGTGTGTGTGTGTGTGTGTGTGTGTGTGTGTGTGTGTGTATTTACATGCCTGTGTGATCTCACATAATTATTTTTCTACAGAATAACGCTCACTTACACACATGAATGAGTTTGTCATGTGTGTTTGCACTTACTTTTCTACCGCACAAATCTTTTTTCCTTCGGTTTAAAGGGTGCTTTATTCTGTCTGCCACTCTTCAGGTCTTGGATACCGCATTTCTGTTTACATTTGAAAGGATCTTGATCTCTGATTCTTGCTGTCTAAAAGGAGCAATTAACTTCTGACTTAACAGTGACTGCAGTGACATCTACAAGGATTTAACAAATCCAGAACTTTTTAAGACATTGGTATACTGTTTAAAAAAAACTGTGTTTGTGTGTGTTTGCAGGCTCGACCTCCTCGGCCTCTGGTGCCAAAGAGACCACGCAGTAACATTGGAATAGAAGGAAGCCCTGAACAGTAAGACTCAAACATTTAACCATTCTCACATGCAATTGCAAAACACAAACAAATAGACAATGGTCTTTGTGTTTCTATCTAGGGAGAATTTTACTTCACATTCACTGCATTGGTCAGATTTTATTGTTCAATGCCAGATAAACTTTATATTTGTCCATTCAGAAGAATTGTGAACAGGTAGATACACAAAGATCTGGATGAGTGAACATAAAATAGAAGATGACATGCTAATTTGTAACTATGCATGTTGACTGCATTTTTTTTTAGGAAAAAGTAACTTGTTTTAAAGATTGGTAATATATAAAGGCAATACTGTATTATTGTATCAGTGTTTCTCTTGTAAGGCAGATTGTTTACATTTGTAATGAACTATTTCACAGAATATTTAAGTCAATCTTAAATAAAGATAAAGAAGAAATTCAAACTCAAATCGTTCCATTATTTGTTAGATTAATATCAGTGTGATAAGTGGGATAATGTAGAGCCAGCAGATCATTATTGCAAAATAAACTACTTCGGTTTGATAGAAGACGCCTCTACTTTGCATCTGGGTGCTGTTCTTGTTTTATTTTGCAATAGTGGCTGAGACCAATTTATTTGTATACTGTTGTAGTTTTTTTAATTAATATTTTGATTTAGCTTTTCAAGTTTTAATTTTAATTTTAGCTTAATGTTTACTTTGTTGTTTTTTTGGGGGCGTTTGCCATTTAGAAAAAAAAAAAAACTTATTTAAATATATATATATTTTTTTAAGTTTTGGTTTTATTTCAGCTAGTAAACTAACCAAAACATTTTTTAGTTTGTTGCCAAAACAAAAATTTTAATTCAGCATTTTTCATTATTTATATTTTATTTCAGTTAAAAATTATGTTTTTGTTGTATTTTTTTTTATTTATTTTTTTATTTTTTTAGTTTTAGGCTATACATTATCCCTCAAATATCTATCACATACAGATCAGCACAGTAAAAATGTTGAGGTCTTGATTGTGTGATTGCATGTCTCACTTACTCTTTCTATTTCTCCTTCACTCTTGTGTTTTCTCTTTCACAATGGGATGGTCGTTTTTTGATTTGTGTTTGTGTGTGGTTACACCTGATACTTGGCTCTCTTTGTCTCTGCCAATTTGTTTATGCTTTCTTTTTTTGTTGCTGCTGTGCATCTCTGTATGTGTGCGTGTTGACGCTGTAGTTACGTGCGTCCAACCCGTCACTATACAGTGTTTCTGTGCGAGGATTCTTCGGGTGACGAGCTGTCTCAGGATGACGACTCCATTGCTGCTTTTCCTGAACACTTCCTGCTTTCTGCTCCTTTTGAATGGTCTCTGTCCAAGTGGTTTTCATCATTGATTTCTCTATTGTCCATTAGTCTTAAAGTGAATATTTGATGGCTTTTTTTTTTTTTTTTTTTTTACATACTATGCCCACAAAAAGTATTTGGACACACTAAAAAATGTGAATATGTCACTACATTAGGTTACAAAATAGCAAACCAAGTATTAAACCATTAAATATACTGATACTGTTACTGTTCAAAACACATTCTAGTTGTGGAACTTATCTATAGTACTGTAGAACCAATTTGGCAGCATAAATTGTATCAACTGTACATAGAGATACCACAGGGCTTGGTGCTTGGCCCCCTAATCTTCTCCCAGTGTTCCTCTAGCTGATCTTCATGCATAGGCATGTAATACAGAATGGGTCAGCGTGTTAAGTCTCCAATGACAAAGAACTTAAACCTTCCATATCTGAGCATGTCATACAGCTTCTTGTTCAAACTTGTCATCTCTAGATTTCTCATGTATGCGCTATTAATGTTGTTCATACAGTCAAGAATACGGAAAAGTATTTAGTCCTAGATCAGGCCAAGAGGGCAATTTGTTATCTAATGTAATGACAACCTAATTTTCAAGTGTCTCAAGTGTCTTTTTGGGGCTGCTGTACACCACAGTATTTAGTTAAGCTGTGGCCTGCTAGATTTGTTTTTAATGTTGGCTTAAATCAGTTTTATTGCATGGCTAGATTTAATGAATGTGACGTCTTAGCCTGAGGCATGCAACTGCTTATTTATGTAAAGTGATTTTGATTGTTTTGTTGATCAAATCTGCCCATTTCAACAGCTCTTCATCTAACATGAAAATTATAATTGTGTGTCTGTACTTGTTTGTGCTTGTGTTGTGCGTGCGTGTGCTTGTTTGTGTGTTTTTGTGGCGTGGATGTGCGCGAATGTGTTTTTGTTTGCGTATGTGACTTAGGCCCCAGCCATACATGTCTCTGAAAGAGGCAGAGCTTGTGGAAGAAGGTGAGGAGGTTGGGGAGCGCTTCCAAGGTAACACTGCTCCGTCCAGCCCTGTGCTAGACAAGTTCTCTGACCTGAGCCTGTTGCAGGATGCCTTCCGTAGTCAGCAGAGGGAGCCAGAATGTACAGAAACCACAAATACCACAAAACCCTCTCACAGCACACACTCTACACTCAGTTCCGCCAGAAGTTTGGAGGAACTTCGAGCAGACCCACAACATGCCAACTTCAACTACCAGGTTAGAAGTTTTGCAAGTGCAAAGTTTTGGAAGTGACAGCCACAATTTAATGTACAAGAAAATCCCGTAAATTAGTGTTTACCAACTTTGTTCCTGGAGCCACACCAAAAGTATTTTTGAACTCTTTGGGCCTGTTTACACCTGGTCACTAAATGCATTTTCTGATCAGATAGCTATCTGATTTATTAAAGCAGTTCCATTTACACTTGGCCACATAAATGTCTCCGCAAAATGGATGCAAATCCGATCCTCAATTCATGCGCTATATGCATATTTAAAGCATCTCACGTCAACGAAAGCAATATATATGCACTGCATTCTTTTCTGTTTCATTCATCATCAGCTAATTTCAAGGGATGCAATGATGCCAATTTTTCAGAACCGATCCGATACCGAAAATTCTCAGTATCTGCTGATACCAGCGCAGTGGGTTTTTTTTTAAATCAATGTAGAATGTCTATTCTTCTGTGTGTTTACCTGATCATCATTTTTTTGTGCTAAATCTGCTAAATAAATCTTTGGCTTGCTGAAGAGATACTCAGCTACTTATTTGTGCCGATGCTGTTGCATTAGCACAGTCATATGCGACTATAACATGCCATGTATGCTCTCACACATTTATTATTGTAATAATTTGGGAGGAGTAAAATTTGCATATATGGTTTCAACAACCAGATGCATTAACACTTGTCCAGTTTCGTCTGGAATGCGGCCCAGACCACCTCCTGAAGTGATTTGAGCGATCAGATTTAAATCCGTCTCGAAAGCATTTCGGAGGGCATTTACACCTGGTCTTTTCACGATCGGATAGTTATCCAATCAGAGAAAATGCATGAATCAGTTTTGATGAATGCTGCCCTAAATTATTGTTCCACTTGTCGGGAATACAGGAGACTCTGCCAAATGTTTTGTCATCTTTTAGGAGTTTATTACAGTTGTCACTCCTTTAAGCACTCAAACTCTAGGTGTACAAAACAGGATTTTAAGCAATCCAAAGCAAATAAATTTATCAGTGTATAAGGCCTTTATCTATCTTAAAACCTGTTCTAATTGTTTGTTCTCCAGCGGATGGATCTTACTTCTGGTGAGCGCACACGCACACTACCTGGTCTTAAAACCACCAATCCGTACAGCAAGCTCTGGAGCCAAAGAGAAGACCCGTCTACATTGCTTGGCCAAGAGTCACCTTCCTGGGAGAGACCTCTCTCCGTGCCACCCTTGGAACCCCCAGAGGCACAGCCACCCAGCAGAGAGAGTTCAAATCCCAGTGCAGAGAAGACCGAAGGGGCTTGTATCACAATCCCTCGTCCCCAAGGTCGAAAAACACCTGAACCGGGTGCAGTTCTGGCACCCGCTGTGACCCTGCTGCGCGGGGTTAAACAGGCCAGCGAAAAGGAGGGAGGAGTGTCCGCTGGAGGGCAAGAGTTTCGGCAAGCACTGAACATGTCTCCTCACTCCCAATCACAAACTCCGGCGGACTTGTTAAAGCCCAATGAGTCAAATGAGGGACAGGACTTGCTCAGCTTGTTGGACCCTCTGTGTGGAGCAACAAAGAATGAGGCCACCCCGTCCCTCACTAAACCCCCTATACCGCCTCGACCGAACCCCCCAAACCTGCCCGCCTTCCCCCCTCCAGTATCACTGAACCCCTTTACCCAACCACCCCAGTACCAGCCACAAAGGCACTATAGTCCTGTTGTCCCAGGTAACCCTTTTGCCCCAGCCTACATGCCTCCCCCAGGTGCCAACTACTTTTCCACCTCTGCCCACCCGTTCTCTGTATTCGGTCAGACATCTGCTGTGGGTGTGACCCCAACCGGAGGGACGTGGCCAGTTGGACGCGTTCCTCCATCCTCCAGCAGTAGCGGCTCTCTTTCAACCCTCTTGGACTCACCTGCTCCGGCTACTCTGGCCCAGCCTGCGCAAGTCTCTACAGATGAATCCCATGACCCATTCAGTGACCTTCTTACTATGGCAACCACACCAACTGTAATGGCCACGCCCCCAAAAAAGAAGGTAGAGGATTTGCGAAGAAGGTGGGAAACGTTTGACTAGCCCTGCTCACACCTTTCCTCTATGGCTGCTACCAACCAGTGAGGGACTGCAAATTTAGAGCCAGTGGGTATTTGAACTTTTGGAGTGCGCCCCCTAGTGGCCTGAAAGCACTGTTGGACATTTTCCCCCTCAGAGTGTGTCGTGCTTTTTTTTTGCGCCTAGCTCACACACTTAGCCTTATGCACACCGATGCTAATGATGTATTTCCCATAGCATCCGGATAAACCGTGTTGTTCCAATAGCAGCAAGTTTAACACTGAAAAACCATAATAGCAGGATAACACTGTATTTTCTGTAGCTAGCCGTCTATTTTCCATAAGAATCAGACTACAATACTAAAAATACCACACAGTAATGACCCAAGTCCTACATTAGCAATTAGACCGCCATTGTTACGTTTATAGCGGTCATCCTCTTAACAATCAGTGCTGTTTTAATAAGAAGCTTGTTTTTTTAACCCTACACACATATTAATTCAAACCGTTACACTCTAACATCCAATTTCTTGTGTGAACTTCTACAAACAATTGTTAAATTGGCATTTATAACGCACCTGAATACAAATATTTGCGAATCCCTAGTAGATGGCATACTACACATCCCACACTACTTGATACATGACACAAGGGCATACTACATTCTGTACTCTATAATGCAAATTGCATATACCGTTGTGATTGCGGTACCTGCCGTGTACTTCATATTTGCACTACATTACATACAGCGTACAGTAATGCATACTGCACTACATATCGTGCCCTCGTAGAAGCTATATACTATTCACTGCTTAGCGCATAGAGTGTGATAAAATGCAGCTGAATGGTAGTGCTCAGAATGAGTCGGAGTAAACAACCCTGTAGAACACAACACTGCCCCCTAGAGGTCTGGAGTCAAAGGTCAAAAATTCAGTATGCATTTGATACATTAATTTTTGACCAAAAAAGTGTAATTTACAGTAGGTAAACCAATCATGAGTGTGTTTTTAGGTTAAATACATGGTGAACGCCCTCACTGGTACCGGCTTTACCTCTAGTTCTGCTTGCCTGCGTGTCAGTCCAAAAGTATTAAAATGGGTCTTATGGAACAGGGTTCTGTTCGGTTTCTAAATAGTTTAGATTAGATGCTAATTGTCCACTTGCTTTGATTTGATGTTAAAGTTCTGGTTTTATTCTGAGCATCACATGATAGACTTACTGCTTTCATAAAGCGACCAGTCACCACCCTTCTTTTTAGTACTACCCTTTCCATCTAATCTGCTACTGCCATGCACTCTGCATTATGGGTATTTATCTAATAGAGCCTTTTTGCGCTTTTTAAACATACATACTGCTATAATGTGTGTTAAAATGAATCCTAACTCTAACAGCTGGTTTTCTTGTCATAGACTGTGCCTGTTTTCTGGGTTTAGTTCAGCACTATACACAATCTGTGTTGGAGGATCTTTGTTTCATGCCATTTTTTGCTATATTTTTGTCTGAGACTTGCAAGTAGGAGAACACTGTTTGTGCAAATCTTGACATGGGAAAGAATTGTGTACAACCAAACGCTCAAATCCAAAAGAAACATGTTTTTGTCCATGTCAGGGAACATCAGGGAGTGAACTGGTGTCTCTTCTTCTCTGGTTTTATTGTTGTATTTAAAGATATGAAATAATGTTATTTGTGTTATTAAAGTGTTCTTGAACATCTCTATCCACCCTGTAGAGCTGTTAGAAGATCACAATTTCTGTTAGTTTATCCGTTTATATCACCTTTCGAATCTGGCCTTAAATGAGAGTGTGTGTGTGTGTGTGTGTTGTGTGCGTAAATTCAAGCTGTTTGTGGTGAGAGGTTTGTTGTGTATTCCTAGTCTTACTGCATGGGTTGTTCCGGTGTTTTGGTTCAAATTTTGTCTTAATGTTTAAAAATATGATTTTTACATTTCACATCAGCTGTTTAGGTTGAAATGTGATTGGTGAAACACTGTCCTTGGTTAGTAATCCATACTGAAAGTTCAAAACAAAATTTCAATGGCAGTAGAAGCCAATACACCATCACAGAATGCACTGAGCGGCGTTGCACTGGATTGCAGTGAGCTTCTAGTAGGGAGACTTTAATAATGTTTGATGAACACAAAACTTAAAATGAATTACAGCAAGTTGTGTGTGTGCATATTAAAGTGCTACTTTAAAACAGAAAACATTTTTAAATTGAAGTATTCAGTAAAAATTAATCGGTTGACGCAAAACGAGGCATTTTTTTTAATTGATAAAAACATTTTCTAAGTATTTTGTATTATTTAACTGCAGCATATACAGTATTTTTTCTTTTTAGGAAATCATCAGATGAGCTAAAGCTGTGATCATTTTTCCCCATACAGTGACTTAACTGACAAGACATGTTTAGTGTTAAAAGTTGTTCTGGGTGAAGTATTGTAGGTGACATCACTGCACAGCAGTTAATGAGGCCCATCACTGAATGTGATTGTATTCTGTATTCCAGTGGAAAAGTGTCAAATTATAATATATTTTGTCTGGGTAAAAGTGGTTTTGAAAATATGGCTGGCATGGATTTAACAAACATTGTAGGACCTATTTTGACAGGATCCTTTGAGGTTTCTCAGCTTGAATGGTAGGAGAGTGTGGCTCTCAGCAAGACTTGTTTCTGATGTGTAAAATACAATTTTCTCTTGGAATGTATCCTAATGTGAACTCATATCCTGTTATCATCTTGCACTTTTTTTATTTTTTATTGTTTAATTATTATTTGGATGTTATTATTTGTGTTTGCCATAATTAAAAAGCACACAGTATATTCATGTGAAAGTGGTGAGTTTGAGATTTGTTTTGCTCACATTTATTTATTTATTTATTTATTTTTAACCATTCCCATATTGTTATTTTTTTTTAGGACTGTCAGGTAACATGTTAAAACGCACATGAATTTTCCTAATTATTTTAGCTAACTCCTTTTAAACATTCAAACACAAACACTTTTATTAAACAGTTTTTGCACATTTACACATTCAAAAATATATTCCTAAAAGGTTGTAGTTCACACTGTACTGTTTAGTTTTAGTAAATCCTATGCATGCATTTGAAGAAAGTCTGACTGATATGCGACAAAAAAAGAAAAATTATAGCCACAATTTACAACATATACACTCACTCAGTTTTTACAGCGTTTAGACATTAGCAAGGGTTTGTTCTTATGTTTATCTCTCATCTCTTATTTCATCTTCATACACAGGCAGAATATTATTTCACCGCTCATGCGATCATATTTGCATGTGCACAGAGGTAAGTGTGTATAAACAGTGGTGGTGATGGTGTTTATTTATCTTTAGTAGTACGAACACATTCCTAAAAATGTCAAGTGCAGTGATTGTCAAACAGTAACATGTTCACAGTTTTTCCAATAATGGTCTCAAACAGAATAAAAAAAATTGTGTTCACATTTTGTTGGAATTACCATAATTCTTTTTTTGCTAATAACCATTTTTGCTCCGATTCAGCTCAAAGATGTTTGTCTTGTGACTCCACCCATACCAGTTAAATAGCCATGCAGCTTGCTTTCTATGATACTAAAATGTAATCACTACATTAAAACACTTCTTGCTGTGTCATATATTGAGTACTGGAAGTGCAGGTTATTGGATAAAATAAAATGGCATTTCAGACAAAAATGTGCTGAGATTGCTACATAACTAGTATTGTAGTCTTTTTGGTTGTTTATACATGATGTAACAACAGTCAAATAAAGCCAGAGCTTTATTCTTTTCAGAATTAAAGTTTTTTTTTTTTGTAATTTCTTACAAACTTGTGATTGTGCGTTCAGCAAAGACGTAAATAGCTTTTAGTTTTCAGGATCGCATAATTAGGGTAATTCTGACACAATGTGAACGCAACAATGCATTACTTTTCCACCCTTGAAAATGCTAATACAGTATATGGCTAATTGTTCACATTGGCATGAATATGATGCCACATTCCTCAGTGTTGATTATCCAGTGTAGCCTACAGCAGGAAGAGTACCTAGTTAATAGTCTTGCTATAGACATACCTTGTACATTCAAATGCTGTGAATTTTATTTTTTTTTTTCAAAATGTTGCTCACTCCTTCATTAGCACTATTTTTAGTGCATATCTTTGAGAGGGATTGGTTAAAGATTTTAAATGCTGTGGGAAGAATGTAAACTCTTATTTCCGTCTCTTTGCAATATTTGTCAAAGCCGTTCAGGCATACAATGCCATGAGGTAAAGGATCACCAAGTTCAAGTTCAACTACACTTGAGAGAGTTGCTGGTTAAATTCCAAAGTTTTAGGTCTCCAGAAAAGATCAACCATATTTAATGCCTTCATGTTCTCCTCCTTTCACTAGTATTATCATACATCTTCAGGTTGCTTGTTTGATGTAGCACTTGCTTTTCACTGTGGCTACGTAAAACCACAAGGTCTTGGAATGTTCCAGTGTAGTTCCATAGAGTCACACAGATAATATTAGAGCCCCTTTATCTACATCCGTTTGTGTGTTCAAATTAATCGCTCTTCAGGTGGTACTTTCAGCATGCTATCCATCTCCAGGCGTGCACCAGCAATCTCCTGATGGCTTGGGGAATAAGTTCCTTCTGATTGCCGCTTCTTGCGTGCTGTCATCAACATAAAAATGAGTCCAATGGCCACCAAGAGGATACAGCCACATGCTAATGGAACCGCTATTGCCAACCATGGTATGTGTTCTTGCTGAGCTTGTTTCTGCAGAGAGAGATTCAAATTGTTGGTAGGTAAAAAAAAAAAAAAAAATAAAATAAGTAACACTCAGCACTACTGTACTTTTTTGTTTTCTCATTTCTACTCCTAAATTGCATGCTTATTATTATACTCAGTGTTTACTTACATTTGTTTCACAGAATTGGCCACTGAATCCTGCTGGACATAAACACTGAAACCGGTTCAGCCGATCCAGACACGATCCACCGTTTAGACATGGGCTAGATGCACACTCATCAATTTCTTTCTCGCATCTGGATATGTACACCAACACACATGCACTTAGTCATCTATATTAATATATTTGGATATTCAGTTTATTTCTAATGGACAGTGATGTAAGTGTTAATTCCACCTGTCTCCTGTGAATCCTGGAGGGCAGGTGCAGTTTGCCCCCCATTGAGTGTCATGACAAACGCCATCGTTTTCACATTCAACATCCAGTTCACACTTTAGAGGAGGGTAGTTATACCTGATGCACAAGAACACAAACAAACAAGTGGATAAATCCCCAAAACTTCGGTCTTACTGGTTCATTGAAACTCTTGTAACAAGAAATACCTGTTATGTGAAAGAAAATGGGAGATTTAAAAACATTAATAGTCAATTATCTGGTATTTTTTTCAATTTGGGTTTACAAGCATTGCAACTAGGTGTGCACTTGTCTCACTGAAGGCCACATTATTACCCCTGGTCTCTGTTGGAGGGCATATGTATTGTAAGTTACCACTGAGTCAAGTCTAGGCATCAAGTGTGTGATCTGTAGGAACTTACTGACAACGTGTTCCACTGTACTTAGGTGGACAGATACAGGTGAAGTCATTAACTCCATCCACACAGGTTCCCCCGTTCTTACACTTCGATCCTTTGCAGTCGTCTATGTTTTCTGAACATGTAGGTCCAGCATATCCTGGGTGACACAAGCAGTCAAACCCATTAAACTTGTCTTTGCACTTGCCATGAAGACAGGGTTCTGAGAGACACTCGTCTGTTTCTTTCTCACAGGTGATCCCTTCCCAGCCTGATGGGCACTGGCAGCCAAATCTATTGAAGAGATCCACACACGTACCACCACGTCTGCAGGGATGAGAGCGGCACAATGGAGCACCAAAGCAGCCTATGCGGACACGCTCATCTTGTCGTCGCCAAAACCGTGATGTTTGGGGTGATTTGGCATTGTCTACAAATGGAAGGTAAACCTCACCCACTCTGACAGCACCTAGACATCCTGTGTACGTCTCTGCCAGTGCAACTTCACTTGCCAAATCTTTAAGAAAACTTAAACTACCAGCAAGTTCCGGTGCACTGCTACCGTCGATGATGCCATCCACCAAAATGAACCACTGCGATGCATCACGTTCTGGACTGGCCATGGCAACCAGCAGGTGATGCCAATTTCCATCTGCAATGTGTCTTTGTCCAGAGAATATCACTGGTTCCACGCTGTTCTCAGTTTGGAGCTCCACATGAATGGCTGAATCCACTAGACCAATCAGTAGAAGCTCCGCCCCTCTCCATGCACGAAGTAATACGGCATTTTCCTGCCTTGTACGGAGATCCATGGTCACGTTGGTCACTGAGTAAACTAGAGATCCCTTAGCACTGTAGTGTAAGGGTGTGTTGTCAAAAGTTGCATTAGCAATGCCTGTAAAAACAAAAAATGTGGTATTATAATACTATTTACTGTTTTCTGCACACATTTTTTTACTACATGATTATCAACATTTACACATTATATTTCTGAATTAATTATTTTGCTAATTGGATCTTTAGGAAATGGTTAAATATCAACTTGATGTTTAATATAAGCGTACACTCAAAACCATCCAACAGATCCACGCATCGTCCACCATTTACGCACGGGTCACTGACACACCAAACCCGAGTTTCACATGTTTTTCCAGTGAAATTCCGTGGACAGGAACAAGTAAAGTCATTCCATGTGACTGTGCACTCTCCTCCATTTAAGCAAGGCTCCACCTGCAAACCAGAAACAAAGCATCAGCTCTTTCCAGCTGTAATGATCAATTTAAACGAATCTAATGGGATAAGAGCAACATTTGTGTCCACATACCTTGCATGTGTCATCACTTCTGCATCCAGGTAGCACATTTTTTGCTTCACTGGAGATAAATAGAGTCTCACTGAGGGTACTATTCCAGAATTCCACATCCAGATGCACATCGTCTAGTCTCAGGTCCTGCAGACAGCCTTTAAAATGACCCCCCCAATCAGCTGCACCCTCTTCATTTGGAAACCCACCTACATACACCAAGTCTCCATCCAGAACTTCCAAGTCAGGCAGAGAGCCAAGCCCATAGCGCAATCCACCATGGCTAAAGAACACCTGACTCTCCTGTACATCTATCTGAAGCATTTGTTTCTCGCCATTACAGACAAACACTGGTGATGATAGGACGGGTGACCCCACCACAGAGGTCACTTGTACTCTTCCCATTTCCAAGTACATGGTAAAATAAGGATCATCCTCCTCTGTCTGCTGATGCCCTGCCCTACATAGCTGAAATAATAATCCACTTGATTTAAGAGATCGTAGGAAGAATGACACACTAAAGTTCCTGCCAATATCAGACAGCAGTACAGATGCAAGATAGCTAGTAGAGTCCTCATGACCGAATGTCCAAAAGGAGAAATCTGTGGAAGAGAGAAAAATGTGAAGCATGACAATGTTTTATTTATTGTTATAGGAGTTCCCCTACGCCACAACTCCAGTCCTGGAGGGCCACTGTTCTGCAGAGTTTTTGTCCAACCCTCACCAACGCTCAGGTGTGTTTATGAAGGGTTAGAGCTAAACTTAGCGGAAACATTGTCTTCCAGCACCAGAGTTTAATGCCCCAGCTTTAAACATCACCACAAGGTCAGTGTTTAAGTGTATGAGCATATGTGTATGCATACCTTGGCTGCAGTCATGGCCATAGTGAGGTCTATAACAGTCACAGCGGTAGCTTGTCCAGAGGTCGACACAGTGCCCTTGTTGAGAGCAGGGATTTGGGTCCACCCTGCACCATTCCGTCTTTATACAGCCCAACTCTATGCTTGCCTCCTCATCCCCCAGATCATGTGGCAGGACAGGATGGCCATCCACCTGTAGATCCTCCATACAACCCAAAAAGCCATGACCACTTAAGGTTAGCTCCATGTACTCCTCTGGTACTCCACCTACATATAACTTTGTGAGGCTGTCATGGTGCAAGAAACTTTCTTGACCATCTGGTAGCTTGTGTTCAACTGTGCATGCTTGATTGTCACAGCCTGGACCTTTAACTTGCAGCACAAATCTGATATCCTGATCAAATCCATCAATGTTCACCACTGCCTCATGCCAATCTCCATCACTTACAAGCCCTGGCAATTTTGCCTCCAGCGACCCTCCCTCCTTTGATGTTGCCTTGGCACGCAGCTCACCCCCAACAATCTCCAGAGAGAGGAAGAACTCAGCATTGCCACGAAAGAACAGCAGCATGTCAGGCAGTGTGGTGCGGAAGCGTAGGCGGACCCCCAGGGGGTGTTCCTGTTCTTCTGTGTCTCTCTTTCTGCGCTCGAGTGGTGGAATTTCAATAAGAAAGAACTTTGATGAGGAGAAGGAGAATGTGGTTGGTGTTGAACATACGTCATCATAGAATCCAGGTGGACAAAGACAAGTATGTCCGTGTGTCTCTCCATTCAACCAAGGCAAGCAGGTGGCGCCATTTTGGCATGGATGGTCAATGCAACCAAGCAGCTGGACAGTGCATTGGGGTCCCCCCCATGGCAAGAGACCTTCCTCAGCTTCTGCACAATGGCACTTATATTCAGCCACTCCATCTTCACATACACCTCCATTCAGGCAGGGGGTGCTCTCACACTCATCTATGTTAACCTCACACTCTACACCTGAGAAAGACATAACAATGTTAACAATACAAACAAAAACACATGCAAATTCTTTCCCATATGCAAACACCAACCTGCAAACCCCTCTGGGCAAACACACTGGTATCCGTTTACCAGATCCTCACAGCTTCCTCCATTGTGACATGGCTCAGATACACACTCGTTTATGTTCACTGAGCAGTTCTCTCCTGGGGAGAACAAAAAAACAAAACAAATAAAGCCTTGACCACCCATCACATAATGGGTTGCAACATAGTTAGGCTCAACTCTGGAACAAGTTTTTAAAATGAAAACTGTTGTATTGTTGGATGTATTGTTGTATGATCTGTTATTTTACCATACTGTTTTTATGTCGCCATTACCTGTGTATCCTGGTTGGCACTGACAGATGTAACCTGCAGCTGTGGCGTAGGTGAACTCCCAGTCTGTTTCCCAGTGTTCTGGTTTTGACTTCTCAAAACATTCACCATCATTCTCACAGGGAATATCAGCACATTCATCTATATCCACCTCACAGTTATCTCCTTCAAAACCTATACACACATCAACATCATTTAAGATTTTTGCAAGGTTAGATTAAAGACATGAGTGCGATTTTTGGATAAAGGAGAGCTACCTGGCCAACAGGTACAATTGTAGTGGTTAATGCCCTCTACACAAGTTGCTTCATGTTGACAAGGCTGTGATGCACACTCCGGAATATCATCCTCACAGTGGTCTCCCATAAACCCAGTGCCTTCACATTCACACTTATAACTGCATACAAACACAGACCAAATGAGACAGTCAGTACATGCGTAGTCTTATGCATTTAACGATCAACATAAAATCAGGTCTGCATTGCAGCTTTTTCTGTACAATGACCAACTGCTGGATATGCCATCTGCATGACTCAGGCATTCTCATAATTCATGAGTTCCCTTACCTATCGACGAGGTCGTAGCAGATTCCTCCATTCTGACATGGATCACTCTCACATTCATCGATATTGATGTCACAGTCTGAACCTTCAAACCCCTGCACACAGTCACAGGTGTACAACCCCACTAGGTCATGGCAGGTGGCTCCATTTTGGCAAGGATTTGACTCGCATTCATCTATCTCCATCTCACAGTTTACTCCTACAGAGATTTAGAACACAATACATGACTAAAAACGATTTGCCAATTTTTGACAGTGTGAATATCCTTGTAGACCTGGAGTGCCCAATCCTGCTTCTGGAGGGCCATAATCCTGCAGATTTTGGTTCTAACCCTAATTAAACACATTGGAAACTTCTAAGTTAAGTATGTTGGAGCAATACTTTGCAAAACCTTGGCCTGTCAGGAGTGGGATTGAGCACAAATGCTTAAGACTATTAATAATACAGTTACAAGATGGCAGTTCACACAGATTACCTGAATATCCCAGCAGACATTCACACAGGTACTGATCTTTTCCATTAATACACGTTGCATTGTTCCAACAAGGTCGTGATGCACACTCGTTTATGTCAATCTCACAGTTGTGTCCTTGGTATCCAGGTACACAGAAGCAGTGATACTTGTTGGTGCCATCCACACAGATCGCACCGTTCTGACAAGGATGTGAATCACAATCATCCACATTCTCTTCACAGTTCTCACCGCGAAAACCTTGTGAACAGGTGCATTCAAATCCATCCACTATCCGTCTACAAGTGCCATTGTTGAGGCAGGGTTCATCAATGCAGTCTGTGATGCGATGACTGCAGTCCTCTCCTCCAAAACCAGGTGGGCACAGACATTTGTAGCCATTCAGCTCATCTACACACTCAGAGAGGGCACCTACACATGGTCCACTTTCACACTCGTTGATGTCCTCTGGACAGGTGTACTGCTCCGTGCCAAGTTTAGTCTCACATCCTTCGCATTCAGCAAACACACAAGCATTGTACAGCTCATCACAGTCCCTCCCAGTGTACCGCATTCCTTCCCGTGAACACAAACACACGTAGTCGTCCATTGTATCCACACATGTCGCCCCATTTTGACAGGGTGAAGATGCACACATGTCAGATGAACCGGAACAGAATATACCTGGAGAAAGAGAGAGAAATAAAAAAAAGTAACTCTCAGTGATGCATTTCTCCAATGAGGAAACCCAAGGGTGCCCAGACATGTTCTTGAGGATCTACCTACTCAGTTACAACCCTGCGCCTACACCTGTCTTGAGTTCTCAAGTGTTCCTGAAGATCTTAATCAGCTGATTCAGGGTTGGGTTTAAACTTTGCAGAAAAGTTGATCTCAAGGACCAGGATTGGGTACATCTGGGGTAACCCAATGTGAATTCCAGTTGCCATTTTTTCATCTTATTATTTGTGGTGCTTGCTCAAGTGTTTTATGTTTGATCATACTTGGGCTTGGGGATCTGAACAAGCTTCTAAACCAAAGTATTAAACATCCTACACAGACAAGAAAGATACTGTACCTAAAATTGTGTGCTTGTTGAGAATAAGTGTCCCACTAATTTATTTAGGCAAACAGATGCATGATAGTTGCCTATTTACATTAAACAGACAATCTAAAACATACTGTATCTAGGACCGCAATGTCATGGAAACTTGGAGGTGGGTTCCTTTGTTTGGGCCAGTAAGCAACCATCTACCAACCGTCTTTGCAAAGTATAACAACCCAGCAACCATACTGTATGACTCTAACATAGTGATTGTGAGTTCTGCGCACTACTCGTTTTATTTATAATAGTTTAAAGATTCTATTGTAATAAATTACTATGATAGCAAAACAGAAAACAGACATNGCAACCGTCTTTGCAAAGTATAACAACCCAGCAACCACACTGTATGACTCTAACATAGTGATTGTGAGTTCTGCCCACTACTCGTTTTATTTATAATAGTTTAAAGATTCTGTTGTAATAAATTACTATGATAGCAAAACAGAAAACAGACATATACCATCTGATACATAGGTTAGACTGACATCAGTTAATAACAGCCTGTTGATCCCAAACCTTAATCCTGGGTAAGACTGACTGAGCCTGAGGAATAAAGAGAGAGAATCTCTTCAAAGTCAGCATTACGAATACCAAGCCCATCTGTGAGGTTGATTATTTGTGTGAGGTTCAGCATTTTTTACATTTCTCAGTCCTAACCTAAGTCTTTAAAAACGTACTTCAGACCTTGAACTAAAAGATCAAATTTGAGAGATCCCCTGTTAGTTGCGACCTTATCTGTTTGTGAATATTGCAAGTCAAATATTTTGTTTGTGCATATGAGTGCGGTACCAGAGCATTCATGGGGATTTTCTCGTACAAATCGGCCAATCGCATGAGAGCTCTTTGAGTCATTCCAAATTCCTGTTATCTGCATGACCTCGACCCTCAACCCCCACCGCGCGTCCAACTTGGATCCATTAATGTGGCCCACCCATCCTTAACCCTTGTGGGGCCCCTCATTCCCCTAAACTCCACTCCCCCACCTTCTCTAAACCACTTTGCTGCCCTGGCCCCCTCAGTGTCGCTTTGATCAGACCTTCATCCCAAATATTCATTCAGGCGGAAGATATTAATGAATGGGCAAAAGGAATGAGGTGCCGTGTGTGTGTATCTGTCCGTGTGCGCATGTTGAGCATTGAGTGTTTAGCAGGGCAGTGTAGCAGGAATGGAGCAGTGTTTTGTGGAAATAAGGTGAAGCACTGAAGGGGAGTATATAGTTCAGAAGTGTGTGTGTCAGCTTTTACTATGATTGTTAGAACCAAATGTCCCCACAATAGTAAAACTTTTCTTAAACTTTTTTTGTTACATGAAGGTAACATTAAAACAGTAAAGCGTTTCACCATGCTATCAATATTGACTATATTATTTACCCTTGTTTCAGAATTTACCAAAAGCCAAAATATCAAAAGAAAATGTTTTGAAAAATATTAATTGTTCCATTTTTTAAAACTGGTTGCATGAGTGTAATCAGTAGCTGCTCATGTGTTTTTGGTGGTTGCTTAAAAACAACTGTTCGTTGCAGTTCCCTGGTATAGTCTTACTTCCTGAACTTACAATATAATATTTGTTTTTGTTTTTGTTTTTATTTTTTGTTTTTAATTCTTGTAGCTGCCCCTCCCCCACACACTTTTTTTTGTGCTACAGAAAACAACTCCAGAAGTCTGATAGCACTAGTGAAAATGAATCCATTTTGTATTTTCTCAAAATTATATATAATTTTAACATTATATAGCAAACTGTAAATTGTTCATCTGCATACAGTAATATTCTAAATCATGCTTATTTATTTATTTATTTATATATATTACATTATATATAACTTTA
>SCHK01341595.1:0-10867 GCA_004124795.1 Poropuntius huangchuchieni
ATATGTATTATAATTGAAATCTATTGACACAAATAGATAAATTGCTCTAAAAGAAAAACATTACAGTGTCTTTTGGATGTTTTCTTTCCACTAGACTAAAAAAATACTTTGTGAAAAACCAAAAAGCCCAAAATCTCAAATTTGACAGGTGTCTTCCCTTAAGTAAAAAATACTATAATACTTTAAAATGAAATTACAAAAAATAATGGAGTTTGAAAATCACTAAAAAAGCTGAAAACCATAAATGCCTGTGTACAGCATCATTCTTATATTCCATTTCACAAAAAGAACATTATGTACATATGCATTCTAAAATGAGACTGAAGAGAGAAGTGTTCCTCAGGTAGCAATTTGCATTCTGAGAGTGTTAAAATGTACCTTATATGATTTTGAAGGTAAAAAGCTGTCTGGTTCATACATTCTAATGAATCTAAATGTATTCAAAGATACGAGCCAACTTGACCATGTTAACATTGCACTGAAAGAGGTCTTCCTAAAGTGCTCTCTTTACACACATTTAAAGAGAAAAAGAGAGTGTGCGACCGCCAAACAGAGAGACCGATTAAAAATGTGGTTATGCAAAGAGATGCACACTTCAGCTTTTCCAGACCTCAATAGCCAGCTATGCAGGGGCCAGCAGGACAAGGATGAGGAGAAAAGAGAAATGGTAGATGAGTGAAAAGAGAGAACAGGATGAAGAAGTAGGAAAGAGATGTGATGTCATGGTAACAGAAAAGTGTTCTTTAAAAGGCAGAAAGGAAAAACAGGCTGGCTGTGGACATGCAAAGAAGACTGATGTGAAAGTAAATATGACTTTTTCTTTGTTGCTTTTAAAACAATATTTCACTAAAAATGTAAAATTGTAATAATATAATTTCCTGATCTTCAAATCATTCCAAAACCATACGAAGGAGAAGCTTTGCAGAATATCCATACAATTTCCTGTTCAACAAAAGAAGATTAAAGAAGTTCACTTCCAGAATGAAAATTTCCTGATAATTTACTCACCCCCATATCATCCAAGATGTTCAAATCTTTCTTTGATCAGCTGAAAAGAAATTAAGGTTTTTGAGGAAAACATTGCAGGATTTTTCTCCATATAGTGGACTGGAATGGTGGCCAACGGGTTGAAGGTCCAAATTGCAATTTCAATGCAACTTTAACAAAAAAACAAAACGTAAAAATTACATTTTGGCCTGCTCCTCACACAAAACTATTGTATTTCAAATAAATGGTGTTCATCAAAGAATCCAAGTAACATGGTTTCCACAAAAATATTAAACAACACAACCATTTTAACTGTAGCAATAATAAGAAATGTTTTCTATTTTATGATGTTTCTATTTTTACCCTATTTTTGATCAAATATACCATTGTTTGAATCTTTTTGGATATAAGCTTAGAGGAAAGCTCAGACAAATTACATAACACATCCAAGTAACTTATATCTGGCTGCTAAAAAAGCACACACAAACAAACTTGTACATTTGATTACCACAGTATGCTTACACAGGAATTGTATCCAGCATAATATGGGTGTAAAATCGATCTCCTGGAAGGGAGCAAGAGAGACATCAACACTAAAACAATTCCCTAAACTCCTTCCATGTCTTGGTTTCAGTTTTTTGTCTGCTGGTTTATCTTGCACCTAAATCATAATTCAGACTCTTCTTGCTCAATACTCTCTTTGTAATCCTCCACCACATCTCTCTCTCTCTTTCTGTTCTTTCTGGTGGAAGAACAGAAACAGAACGGCCTCCTGCTAGTCGAACGAGGAGCAACTCCGTACAGCTGGAGAAAGGTCACTAATGACAGGCCTTCAGCACGGCTGTCAGAGTAGCCCACAGATATCTGACACACACACACACACACACACACACACACACACACACACACACACACACACACAACTGCCTCCACCTGCATTGAGCCACTCAGAGAAAAAGGCATAATAAACTCAAATGATAGATAGTGAAATGGATAAGCAGATGAACAGACATAAAGGACAACTGAACAAAAGAAAAAAAGGGCAAAAATAAAGATAAATGAATGGGTGAATGGATAAATGACGGACAAATGAATGCATATTGAGTCAGAGCCAGTCTATGCCAGTGAGGAAACCAAGAGTAAATTAGTCATTTTGTTTAATTGTTGCCATCTAGTGGACAAAACAGAAATGAATTCCATGAGAGGTTTAAAAAAATCCCATCTATGCTTAACAAGCACACTTTTCTTTCCTCCACTGATATATTTCCTATTGAAACAATAAGTTTGGGTTAGGCACATCAACATATCATAGGGCTTGTCTCTTTTTTAAGTGGGCTCGGTAATGCAGTGTAAAAATCTCTGCATCAATATTAAAGCTAATAGACAACTACTAGCCACTATTTGGATGTCATGAGGTCACTAATGGGCCACTAATACTGTGGTATGCGTCTATCATCACATGATGAACATACAGTATAGCCCACACACTCTCTCATTCAATCACATTCACTTACTGTCACTAGGTCCATGTAGCCTCAAGGCTTGTGTGGCTATAGTCAAACTGTGGTTCAGCACTACATCATACTGTCCTCTGTCAGTGATATCACATCACATCTACCCTCCAGCCACTCGCTCAGCGTCACCTGACCAGCAGTCCCACATCTAGCCTGCTACAACTGCTCCAGGTCTCAGAAAAACCCTGATGGGATCAGACACTCAAAGGCCTGTGGTCACAGAGCAAGACAGGGATAGGCCACAGTGGTTGACTAGTTGTAGGACAATGATTTTCAGCAGTGGTGTTTTTTAGATGTTAGACAGTTCACTCAGTAAAACTCTCCGAAAAGTTGCATCTTTGTGTTAATAAGTGCTGCCAGTTGTGTCTATCTGTTTATATCTGTGGCTCTATCCCTGTAATATGAAACAAAAACAGTCTAATTATACAGTACTGTATTAATTAACATACATTATGACAGAATTTTCTTTTGTGTTCCACTGAAGAAAGACAGGTTTGGAACGACATGAGGGTAAATAAATAATGACAGAATTTTCACTTTAAGTGAACTATCCCTTTAATTAGCTGACAAGTCAATTATGGATGTATAAAGTTTCCTCATTACTAGTCTATACACAGTCCTGACATTAAAACTGCTTTTTAGTTTATGTACATATGAGGATTTGATATGGTTCCCATGTGTGGAGTTTATATACGACCGAAACATTTGCTTGCTACACTGCAACTCATAAGTAAAAGCCATTTTCTCAAAATAAGAGGCATGTGTATTTTTCTTAAATATAAAACCTCATCCTGAATATGTTTGTGTCCTACACACATAATAATTCCTCTTTTTGCACTCTTTAAAAGGCGCAGCGAGTTGTTCTTAAATCGGTCGTATGAAAATGCCACATGATCATCATGAAAGATCACTTTGGAAAGAATCGGGGAAGCAGAGAGAACGCCAGTTGCAAGGAGATGTGGCCCAGGAGAAAAGAGAGAGATGCGAACGTGCGACTAATTGGGATGTATGAGCGTGGAGAAATGAGGAAATATGAGGGAAGTAGAGAATTGAGAAGGGAGGGTATAAACAAAGTGGAGAAGAGCAGGTAGAAGTGTGTGAGAGAGCAGAAGGGACCTTGGCGACCCAGGTGGAGGGCATCTGTGCGTTCTGCTGAGGAGAAGAGCACTGAGGGGAGAAGGTGATGAGATGAGAGAAGGATGACAGGAGAAATGTGTTGTCACTTCACTCAGGGCCCATCATCTGTCTTTCTACCCTCACTGAGCAACAGATTTTAACATGACACACACACACACCTTTACATTGTGCCTATGACACACTGTATTAGAAAAGACATGTATTTGTGCCCTTCTGCTCTCTCTTTCTCAAACACACACTGTAAATTCCCATCAGGCCTTGGGACGAGACAAAGACAGAGATCTCAGACCCAGACTCACCAGAGCATTTTAGTGAAGACATCGTATGACTGTATGGCAAAACCCAGGCAGTAAGTGAATTTGGATTAGAGCTGGTCCATTTCAATCTGAGACCACACAGATAAGAGAAAGACCTCCAGGGCAAAAGCACTGCTTCTGAGTCTCCATCATCAAACACCCAATCTCTCTGACATATCATCAATATTTTGCCTCATATGAATCATTAAATATACAATTTGCAATGCACCTGAATGTTCTTTAATGTTAAACACACGGCCTGCAGACCTGCCAGAATCAGACAGTCATGGAGAAAATAAGCTGTTTGCTCTGACAAAAAACCTATATTATTATATTATATTATGTTATATAAATTAAATGGTTCTGGTATTCACAATATTAAATGTACTCATTTTTCAAGATTCTTATTGACACTTTAAACACGTGTACATACAGCTCCTCCACGATGCCATTAGTGAAGCGGCAGCCAGCAATTAAACAGGAACTTTGATGGAAATGTTTAATGTCTGTAGGTAACTCCTGGTGCAGCGATGGCATTATTGGTTGTTGATTAATCCATTCCCTGGTCTCTCCTTACAATGACCTTGTTGTGGAAATCACAGATCAATAGCACGAAGCGACGCTGTACATAACTCAACCCGTCGCTGAGCTAATAAAGCACCAGTGCCAACCCCTGACCGGCAAATTAAAACCCAATCAGAGAGGCCCCAAGGGGCCCAGGAGAGAGTACAGCAAGGCCAGTGACTCACACAGACCTGGAGCTTTGAACAGAAGACTTAATCAGTCACTGATTAGAGTGGCAATCAGAGCATAGGCTAACGTACAGCAGGGATGCTATAAGTGTAATTATACTTCCTCCAACGCTACTGAGATGTATACTACCACTCACTGATATTTCTTGTAAACCCATATTGATTCTCCTGACTCACAGTTCATATGTTTCCAGCACATGCCCACACAAACACACAAACTCAAAGGGAAATTTAATTGCTCAGAGGTTACGCTTTTGCAGCTCAGGTTACTTGAAGCCAATTTGAATGGAAGATTATTTCCATAATTTGAAGTATTTCTGAGAGAAACAGGATATACAGATAGAAAAAAACTTATACTGTACCAGAATGGAGTCTTAGAATTTTGTCTCATACGTTTCTATAAAAATACTCACAGGATACATACTGTAAAAACAAAAACAAACAAAATATTTGTTGGGATATAGTGTGTATAAGTAATTTAACTGACTAAACATGGTACGATAGCTATAATAATGCTGCATAAAAAAATTTGGTCTTGGAAGAAAAGTTTGAGTTCATACTGAAGTCTTTTTTTCAGGAAAAAACATCTGAGAAGCAGAAAAGCCTCCATTTGCTGTCTAGGAAATATAATACATGAAAACCTTCACATCTATACTTCTAAGAGCCTCCAGCTGACTTCTTTTGTTCTTAACTTAAGCTTATTGCCACACACTGATCCTTAACAACACTTTATGGCATTTTTAAACTTTAATTGAGACATAATTTGTTTTACATTAAATGAATTAAAGTCAGTTTATTGACGTTTTACATTATCTTTAGGGACTTTCCAGAAATCTGGGCCACACCCACACACAAACAATCACTTCTGTACAAGCGACTGACAAGAAAGTCGAAACACAGGTACATATTCAGTGTATAAATGTATATTTAAGAACAGATCTTACATCTTTCATCTAATTAACATCTTTACTTTAATCTCTGTCAGCAACACAAAAAACATCTGTCCACTCCTGTACATGGAAGAGGTGTCACAGAGGAGGTACAAGGGGGCCATCTAAAGGCCTGGAGGAGAAGGACAAGCATAAGTATGCTGACTTCAGCTAGAACACTTAGTTTAGACTACAGCAGCTATACCAGTAAGAGAACAGGGCTGTAGTGACAGTTGTGTGTGATTTGACAGGTTGACATGTGGTCTCTAGTGGCCTGAATCAGCAGTTCATTTCTCTCTATATCTATCTCTGTACCATGCTGTTCACCCTGTACAGTATATCACTCTGCCTACACCCTTAACCATATACCAAAGGACAAACACAGTAATATGTAAAAATACTGAGCTCCATTTAACACAATTTAGCCTATTCTTAGGCTTACATTTAGACAGTCAAAATCTGTTGAATTCAGAACCTGCTGAAGATACTGTAATGTAATGTAACATAGATTGGAAATCAATACCTTTGTGATCAAACTGCTAATTACAAACTTGCTTTGAACAAATCAGCACTAGTAGATCTTGATTCATGATGTGATTCTCTGCTTTAAATATTACACACAGCCTTTAAAGATGTGTTCAGTCTTCTTATTAAATTTAACATTATGCGACGACCTCAGAATAAGTTGAGAGAACTGTGATATCAGTCTTTAGTTTTAATTTAGCTTAAACACAAGCTGTGGCCTAGTGATCAGCAACATATTGAGCTGTGGGGCTAATAGAGTGATGTGAATTCAAATTCAACAGCACTTCCCTATACTTTTTCCAGTTTCCCAATCATTTCCAGTGCAGTCTTCGGTGAATAAAAAGAGGGAAGGAACTTGCCTCTAGCACTCTAATAGATGGCATCAAGACTGTTATGCAAATCAGATGGTCTGTCCATCATTTGTCAGCATACCCTCACTGAAATGGAGCACCACTGTCACTCTGAACCTGATTGGTAGCAAAACTGTCAAACTATTTCACAAAGCCAACCACAGAACGGCTCTGATTATGTGTCCGTCAGTAGACTGGTAGCTACAGCAGATGGCTTCAGTATATTATGTATGGGATTACGTAGACAATTTTATAAATTTATCCTGTTAAAAATACCACCAGACAGAAGTATCATATCAGTGGTGTTTATTTTTTAAGGATCTTTTATTATTTAAGAATATGAGCCATTCCTTGAGCATAAATGGCATGAAGTTAAACTTATAGTGACTGATTACCACGAAGCATAGCAATATATCGCTCCAGGTGTTGAAATCTTGAACTGACGTCTTAAAAAGGAGAAACAAGTCTATCCAAGTGAATTTAGTCAAATGTTCAATTTCAGCACTTCTGCAAAGACCATCATATAGTACATTACCATTTATAAGTTTAGGGTCCTTAAAATTTCCCACCATTATTGTATACTCACCAAGGCTGCTTTCATTTGATCAGAAATACAGTAAAACATTATAATGTGAATATTATTACCATTTAAAATAACTATTTCCAATTGGAATATACTTTATGTGGTGATTTGGTGCTCAATTCTTATTGTTGAGTGTTGCGCTGCTTAATCATTTTGGAGAAACCACCATTAAAAAAAAATTCTTCAGGATTTTTTTAATGAAACGAAAGCATTTATTTAAAATAGAAATCTTTATAACAACGCACAAATATTTACTGTGACTTTTGCTCAATTTAACGCATTCTTGATGAATCAAAGTATTAATTTTATCTTACAAGAGCCCAAACTTTTGAATGGTAATGTAAATATGCACTTGAAACTAAAACTAAACTGACTCCAAAATTCATAAGAGACTTCTAGGAATAGTATACTGCATTAAAGTGCAATCTGTAATTTCCAAAGCTTAGTGAATTTCTGCAGCTGAATCGTGGCTAATTTGATAGTATGTTATTGCAATCAGTGTTTGTTTTGTGGTTGCGTAACCTCTACTACATTCAGGGACTCAAGGGAAAGAAAATATTCTCTGTTCTGTCCTGTCCTATATACTGTAGATACTGCATTGTGAATTCTAAAAGAAGAAAGTGAGAAACATTTGCCACCTCGCCCCATCACCAAGTAGAAAAACCCAATCCTACTGCTGTCCTCATCACCAGGTCACGGAGGTCAGACTACCCCAGCTGCACAACAAGGGTTCTGTTCATTAAAAACAAGAAATCATTTCATGCCATTACAAAGTGTCTCTGAACGACCTGACATTCATTTGCTAATTAAAAATACAATGGCAATATGTGTGGCTTTGAATATAAGATTTGCTTAAAGCACATTACATAATCCACATCATTTATCATTAAAGAAAACATTTTATTTTCTCAGGCAGATCTAGAGCAGCATCACTCTACCCCCACAAGAGACCCTCTGCTGCAGGAAACAGGAAGCTGACAGGACAAACAATGCAGCACTGTGATAAAGACTGACAACGGCATTGTGCACTACATGTTTACCATCAATTGTTTTTATCGGAGAATCTTAAAGTTGTTGTTGTAAATTATTTTTGTGCCACCAGCACCAAACAGAAAAACCAAAAAGGTTTTGAAAACACTTACCTCTTCTGCCATTATTCAGTCAAACAGTTCTTTCCCAAACCCATATCAATGACAAAAGCCTGATTTCTCAGACATCTTTTTCAGTGATAGCTGGCAGGTTTAGAGTTAATTAGTTAATTATGCAGTCACAATAATATTTAAATTACTACAAATACATAATGATCAGATAACTGAAATCCCACAATAATAAAAAAGTACTTATTAAATTGGTGGTCTTATGGTACAGTGATTTCAGATAATATATTTCCGGTAAAATACCATGATTTCAGGTAACATAAATCTGCCTTATTCATTTACTACCCATGGTAGTACTATAATTCTTTTACTTAGGGCTTTGAAAATAGAGTACAGTCTCATTCATTCAGCTGTGTAGACATTGTTCAGCCACCAGAGGGAGCTCTTAACTCAACATTTACAGTCCTCACAGTCCATCTTACATAAATTGCTAATTCCAATCAATTCTTTGTAACAAATTATTAAATTAAGGCGGCAGTTTCGTGCTCTGCTGAATGAACCCCCTTGATTCTCTCATAAACATTTTCTACTTGAGTAGAACAAAGCTTTAAGACGCTTGTGACTCATTGTTAAATCACCTTAAAGTACCCTGCAGATTTCCGGCGCAATTATCTTTGCAAAGCTTTGTAATTGTTTTACATTTTCATTTTAACAAAGAGAACTAAATTATTGATTCTAACTTTTACATGTAATGAGCAACATTTAAAAATCACTCGAATTACAAAAAAAAAACAATAAATAATCAAATGTTATTTATTAGATATTTATTAAATCATACAGCTAATAAAAACATCGGTTTAAGGCAGACTAGCAGCGAGCATTAGCTGCGAGATGGAAAATAAGAACAAATAACAAATACAAGGCTGAAAGTTATATTGTACTATGATTTAAAAAAAGAAAGAAAAAAAAAAAAAAAGAGCCAGACAATGAAACCCAAATTGTGGCGCTGCAGCTGTTGTAAGAGAACGTGAAACAATCCATACTGAAACACTTTATAAAACCCTTATTCTCTCCATTTATCAGTACAGCGCAAATGGAGAGACAAAAATCCACAGGAAATTCAGTGTGTGTTTTTTAAGGTTCATGATAAAAATCCGTAAGTGTACATTTATAAATATGTGTGAGAGAAAAATAGGGAGTGTATTTGGCTGTTTTTCGATTTAGTTTTGCATGAGAAATACCATTGGTCAAATAGAGTGCAAATATCATTCAATAAGAAAAAAAACAAAACATTAATGATTCTCTGTAATAAAGCTTGGTAACTCAGATTCAAATGTACCTTTTTCTAAAGTGACCTTTTGCTAGTACAACCTTTGCTAAACCGTTGTACCACAGGATACAGCAGGAGGACATCACTAGCTAGATTGCTAAAACTACTCCAAATATCAATAACATGTCACGCTAACACACCAGAGACGCAATCAATGTTCATCACTGCTAAGCCCCGGTAAGCTGATTAGAAATAAGTGTAATGGGTTTGTACTTAAGGCCAACACGAGCTCAGTAAGAAACATTCAGGGAAAACATTCAGTTGGGTCAACTGAGCACTGACCACGCTGGTTGGCCAACAAAACCCTTTCCCTGCGTTTTGAGAAATGGATCCTCCATGCGTCCTTCGGTCGAAACTAAGGGAGGGTTTTAACACTGCCGAGATGCTTTTGAGAAACTGGAGAGTGTCTGAGACAACGATAAATCTTTTCTTGCGGTTTCTGGAATCAAATCCACGTTTAATTGCTTCTCTCATTCCATGCACTGCTATGACAACCATGCTGGGAAAATCACAACATGGTTTCGGTCCTCTGGAGAGCCCAACCTCCAGAAAACATACATTTTACACACCGAAACGAGAAAGCACATGGAGATTGAGGAAATGATTGTGAGAGGAACAGTGTCTCTCATCATTATCTCAACAGTTTGAAACCACTGTTTTGAACTTTATCTTGTCTTTCTACTATTTCGTTGCGTGTGGACATCTACAAAACAGAGGAGGGAGCCAGTAGAGGAGGAACAGGCGATGGCTTGTGTGTAGCAGACCTGTGACAGGAAAAGGCCCCAGCAGTAAGAGTGCTCTGTGGTTCTGTGCTGTGGAGAAGACGGTTTAGGGGAGATGGAGGAACACGGGAACATTACAGGAGAGAGGTTTTGGGATACAGAGGTAAGGCCCATATTCGGTTTCTGTTCCCCCTTAACAGGGGAAAAGATGAATGAGGGAGGGGTTCAGTCCTGTTTTCCTGGTCACTCGGTTTTCTTGGCCCAGGCCATGTCATCACTGCGTGGCCTCTGACCCGTCAATCTCTCGATCAACCACTCCATTGTCCGCCAAAAACCCACTCTGTCCAGCGGGTAGTTCAACCACCCTGAGGGAGAAAGAGAAGCAGGGTGTCAGGCACCAATGTTTATGAAGGGACATCAATGGCAGCATCTCACTTAGTGCCGTAGGCGAGATAAGACATGACCAAAAGAGAGAGGAAAAAAACACTTTTTGACTTCTAAGTATTTATAAGATAATCGAGTGGTAAAACTGGACGTGTGCTATTTTTATTGAAATAATAAAAATATAAAAACAAAATAATATTACTCAGCAAGAATGTATTCAACTGATCAAAAGCAACAGTAAGATTTCCTTTTTTTTTTTTT
>SCHK01341608.1:0-10641 GCA_004124795.1 Poropuntius huangchuchieni
TCTCATTTGAGAAACTGCAACTCAATGTCACTTTTTGAATTTAATTTAAGGGCAAATCGGAACGCTTTTTGACTGTAATCTCAGATCAAAAGTTACCTGAATTGACTTTATGAGTAATTGAATATTATTGTATTGAATATTAATACAATACTGAGTTTTGTACGGAATGCTGTTACTCGGTTTGTCTCATAGAGGAGCAGCATGTCTCTGCTACTCATATACTAAAAACATGTTATTGCTGAATATACAATAGCTCATGCGCTGCAGGCCAAATCCAGACTGCTCGGGATTCAACACAGCCTCCATTAACTGGAGGACGAGATGCGGAAAGTGAGAAGATGAGAAGAGTAAGCTTAGGCAGTGTATGGCATGCTGTACTGCATTTATTGTCATTCCAGTGATCGCCTCTTGTGTTAAATCATTCATGTCTTTAAGATGAGATTCCCTCTTTTCCACCTGGGCCACACACAAACACACACACAGAGCCACACTCTGCCAAATGTCTATCTCTGCCCTCATTAATTATCTCTCCCCTTAGCTAAATTATTTAACCCATCTCAAGGTCCTCTCAAAGTATTCTCACAAACATACACACAACTGCACCAACATGAGTTTGGATTCGCTCTTAAAGTGATAGTTCACCCAAAAATGGAATTTCTGTCATCATTTAACTCACCCTTATGTCATTACAAACTTTTCATCTGTGGAACACCAAAGAAGACATTTTTAGTGTTTTTGTCCACACTCAGTGGAGTCCTATGTTGTTTTAATGTATTGACACAAACACACTGACACAAGGAAATAACCACACAGGATTTTAACACGAGGTGGTTGAGTAAATGATGAAAGACTTTTCATATCGAAATAGAAGCTGTTGGAAAACCGGCCCATGTCGCTGTAAAATAATATTTATGCTATATTTATGACAGCTTTTTTAAAATAAAAAAGGCAAAGGCGAAACCTGAAAGTGTGAGCCCACCCAGATGAGCAGGGTGTGCGATGGGAGGCGGCAAAATGGTGTGGGATGATAGAGAGATGAACGGAGGAGAGGAAGATGGATGGCTAATCAGAGGAGAGCCGACAGAGAGGTCGGGAGAAAGTGTTACTGCGAGGCCAGAGACACAGACAGCATCAGATCAGTGTAAGTAAGATAGATGAGCAAAACGACAGAAAGTGTGTAAGTGAGAGACAGAAAGAGAAAGGACTGCTGACCTCATTGCAGGTCATAGATTTGCACAAGCTGATGCTAGAAACACAGTCTATGATCTTACATCCAATACATGTAGATTCCAACACACTTTGAGACAGGCCAAAATTTGGCGAGCGAGATTGTGGCAGTTTTATTTTTAGAGAACTCTGAATATTAATGTATTTGTGAAATGCCACTTATTAGTTGAAGTTTGGCTTCTCGTGGCAGGGATAGATTGCATGGGGCTGAATAAGAAACGAAAACAGCATCATGAGGAGTGCAGCAGGGAGTGCAACGTCCACAAATTAATGTCACTCAAGTAGAATACCCAGCCAATTTGTTTCTCATTACAAATTCGATTAATTAATTCAGTAATTGATTCTTGGCTATGTAAACATGTCTCTTCTTATCCCACTGTACGACTAGCTTTTACTTTGGGTTCAGCTTTAGCTCTTCACCTCCCCGTCTCTTTCGGAAAAATCTCTCCCTCTCCGTGGTCTCGTCAGAGTAACATGGCACTAATTAAGGTGTGATGCAGAGAAGTTGTTAGAAAAGCCTCGAACATCCTGTCAATTACACAGCAGCTAATGAGTTTACATCCTCCAATTAATTAATTAATATAGTTAATGAGGTAATCCCACAGTACCTTGACAGGTTTTTGCAGCTGTTGCAATAGATACTTGTACACCCCTTTTCCCTGTTTACGCATCTGCATCTTTTCTGCGTTTTGTTTTCTTCTTTTGTATCTCTACAGTAGCTCTCATTTCCTCTGCTTTCACTGTTTTTTGCAGCATTGGACAAAAGGTCGATCTAATACAAACTCTGAGAATACGTCAGTGTTTGTGAGGAGGCCCATTCAGGAGAAAACATACTGTACAAACCACAACATATGAAACCTGCAGCATGCAAGGCACTTAGATTCTCAAGTATAGTTAAAGGACATACTGAGAAAAACACACCTGGAGCCTTTAACCTTGAGGAGGGTCTGTAAAAAGAGACTGACAGCAAGGAAGAATGATGGTATGCTGCCATTATGAAAATACTGGTAAATCTGTTTAAAATGTTTGTGGCAAACAATTTGGCACGTTCTCTTCATTCATTCTTGTTTGATCAGATTGATGTAGGTTGCTCTTACTGTTCACCTTTGCTCACTCTGCAGTTTCTGAAAAGAGAGAAAATGAAGGAGAGGATTTATATAATATATAAAAGAAAGAAGGTAGAAATTGCATAGCTTCTTTATATCCTATTTTGATTATGTCACAAAACTGATTTTTCTCAGTTCCCTTTTCTTTTCTTTTCTAATAAAGCTTGTTTCTGAACAATACATATTTGTAAAATTAAGTACTTGCATCAGATAAGTGAAGCGCTAATGAAATCAGTCATACAGGGAGCCCTGCAGTCATATAACCAATTAGCCTCTTAAATGTTACTCAGAAACAGGGGATTTGTATGAATACAATATTACAGGAGATAAATGGTTCATTCATGAATTCATAAATCACAGTGTTAACCTTTAGCAGTGGAGAACATGATATATTTTGAGGTTACAGACTGTGGTAAAGCCACATGCCCTCTGTGTATGCGAGAGAACTGACATTCTAAAGTATATATATATATATATATATATATTTATATATATTTTTTTTTGATGTTAAGAAATTTACTAAGTCATAAACTTTTAGTCCACAGGTTATTTTCACAGGAATAAACACATTTATGTGCTTTTATGGATTGCCAAACAAATAAAATCCAAAGTAACATAATTTTAAAATAAATACAAAAAATGAAAATAAATTTAAAAGCAGCGGAAAGCCCTGTGCCATGTGTAGTTTATTTTATTGGCTCTAATAAAAGTCAAATAAAACAAATTACGTCTACAACCAAATAAAATAAATTAGGTTTACCACCAATAATTTGTGTGTATTTCTGTGTATTATTTTCACTTCTGACAAATGTGGATGTTTTTCTGAGCGTAGGCTATTTGGTTCTTGAATTTATTTAACGAATATGTTTGCATTATCATCACGCTGTTTCTGTCAGAAACTGTCTGTATAGTTTAAACCAAAGAGCTGCTATTTAATCTGATAACGGGTAGTTGAAATCACTGGGGGGAGAACAACACAATGCACATCTAGTCTCTCTATTTCACAGACACGCACACACACACACACACACACACACACGCACTGTGCTTGGTGACTCCATTTGACTGGTGGTCGGTACGAGGCTCCGTTTATTGTGATACAGTGGAGTTATTGAGGAGTGGGCCCCATTAGGAGCAACAGCCGAGCCACTGCGCCGGGCAATTACCGAGCCAGCGAGGCCCCGACGCAGCCCCAGGCCTCCCGCGGGAGCTGCCACCTCGCGCCGTTAATCAATCCGATTTAGACTGGACAGGGACACGCGCCAACACGAGACACGCAGTGGAGACACGCGCGTGACCTGCATTTTATTATGATTCCAGCAGAAAAAGATGGATAGATGGTGCAAGAAATGAACAGATACGGGGGAAGAGGTGCTGGGAAAAGAAAGATGAGGGGAAGACAGGGATAATTAATGAGTAGATGTGAGAAGAATTAAGCACAACTCAAGAAAATGTCGATCACTTGGAGACGCGACTGAAATACATTTGGAAAACATTCTTCTTCAAAAGTACAAAGTGTATTACGGGTAATTTAGAATTTTAAAAAGATAAATATTTTATAGATTATTTGATGGTAGCAGCCCTTGGATGGTAAGTAGTGAGAATTAAATACATTTGAGTTATACTCATTAATTATACACAGGACTGGAAGCATTAATTATGCTTTGATTCTTACATATACTAAGATCATGCATTAATTAGCAGTGCAAAAATTAGGCTTTGGTTGAAGCTATATAGACATTAATCAGTGTTTTGATCTGAATTGTTCAAGACAGATGTGTTTATTTAAAAAAAAATAATTAAATGTTCTTTTTTTTACTCCTCCCTTGCACCACGTGTTTGTTTGTTTTTTCTTCATATAGCCTGGTTGGTATGACTGTAAGTAATTTAATATCGCTAAAGCTTGATATATGCAAAAGAAATGGTATTATATGAGTTTAACTATTTAGCAAATTTGTTCATTGTTGTTACATTGATACAATGTTGTGTTTAACAGCCTTTCCAATGAATTACACACCACGCAGATGCAACACAGATCAATAAGCCTTATTCCCTCAGACCTTGGTCTGCCTTGGTCTTTTGTTCTCTCTCTGTTCTGTGTATCCCATGGCATACTTAGGGAGGAGATGAGAAATCATAAGACATGAGGGAAAAACTGTTTGTTAGAGAGAGAAAGACTGCCATGTTCCAGTGAGGTTAAAGGATTTAAAGGCATCTGCATACTGACAATGGGAAGCAGACTGATATTAAAAAGAATTCAAATTGTTATTCACTGAACACTTATCTACTCTTTCTCCCCTGATGATTATAATGTACTCTTCCTTTTAATAAACATTAAAACCATTTTTTCTCTCTCATTTCCTCTCTCAGGTGAGGGCCAGTGCGATTGCTCAGGACGCAGATCAGAATTATGACTACGCCTCTAACAGTGTGATCCTGCATTTAGACGTGGGAGATGAAGTATGCGTGCAGCTGGATGGCGGAAAAGTGCATGGAGGAAACACCAACAAATACAGCACATTCAGCGGCTTTCTCATCTACCCCGACTAACAAATACACAAACATACACAAAAATATGAATATATTATCACATATTTAACACCATCACATCAGGCCGATTGATAGACACCAACATCTGATACAAGCGATACAACATGATATTACGCCAAGAGGAAAAACAATCAAATTAACTTCAAAACTAATAGTATACATTCTGATTATAGTGACAAAGTCAACAGCATTGGCAACCCGTTTTATTTTCATATAAGATGTTATTCAAAGTGAAACGGCATATTTAAAGAGAAAATGGTCTGGTAAATTCTGTGTACTTCCATAAAAAAAAAAATTGTTTTAAAGCATAAAACTCAATAAATGTAAGTATTATGACAACAAACATTCTCTGAAATCAAATCTTAACTATACTAATAATAATACTAAAAATACTAATGAAAAAAAATCAGTGTAACTAACTCATGAACCATATACCGCAAAAAAAAAAATGGTTCTTCGTAAGAAAAGACAACTTACTAAGCTTATTTTGGAGGGGAAGCAAATTATTACTTTTTGAATGAAAGATTAGGTAGACAAACTTTTTTTTCTTTAGTATAATGTACACGGATTAATTGATAATAATAACACCATGAATGTGAATTAATAAAGTAAATATAATCAAATTTGATTTCATGTTGACTTTAATCAAGCTATAGACGCTTTGTATTGACTTGTATTGCTAACAGTCATCTTGGTCTGATCATGGCGTATTTGCTACTTTTAAGGCATTTACCTTGAGAATTTTGAGAAGCATCTTTTTTTTTTGAGCCCACCAATTGTGAACAGAATGATTATTTAGTTGATATTTTTAATGTAAATTCCTTGAATCACAGTGTCAGGCTTTGTCCAATTAACCATTACAGTATGTTGTGTGCAAAGCTCATCCATTAGGCTAAAAAGAAAACTACCTTAAGGATTACCCTGAATTATCTTGTTGCATTTTACTAGATCACCATTCTCCTTCTGCACCATATGTATGTGTGTGCATAACTTGGAAAAGGCTGTATGCATTTCATAGCATGGAAACTGTATATTTTAGCCTTTATGTCTACTAAGTATGTACACAGTGTTTATACTGGAGGAACTTTGAGACTATTGTGAAATTATAAATGATAATTATAAATCAACCTCTCTGTATAATTCCACAAACATCCTTTAGGATCGGTTAGTGGACTAAACATTTAAAGTGACCTGATCCATCTGTAATCTGAAGACATCCAGTTTCTGTGTGTGTGTGTGTGTGTGTGTGTGTGTGTGCGTGCGTGCGTGCGTGCGTGCGTGCGTGCGTGCGTGCATGTATCAGCAATGTATGTGATTCACATGTGTGTCCATATCAATATAAAGTGTAAGAAAATTTGCTTCTAAATATTTGACTTGTAGATTGATTGCTGTTGTAAAGCCTTGCAGTTGTGTAATTAATCATTATTATAGACTTTTATTCTGACATGTTAAAGACTACATGCTGTAAATAAAAATAAATAAATAAACATGTCCGCATCCATCTTTCTTTCAACTTATCTTCCATTTTTAATTAAAGCTGGACATTTACTATTCAGAGTGGTTTATTTTGGTTAAGTGTGTGTATTTGAACAGCCTGAAGGCATGAAGGCCAAGCAATCTACTTAACTAACCAACAAATAATCAATACATGCCTCCCTCAATATGAAACGGAGCTACAGAACTCCCATAAAAAGAAAATGTAAGGTAGAAAAACAGTTAAAATAGACTGAAATCAAGAACAAAACTAGCTGTTAACAAAAAACATACACTCTCTCTATGCTTTTCTCAAACACATCACTAATTAGTCAGGAAGACATTGACAGTGTTGATTACTATGCACTGTGCCTCACACACACAACCAGACGCAGACACATTTCTTTGGTAATGAGGGGAGATAGATGGCTGGGCATTCTTTGAAGGACAGTAGTAAAAAGGTCAAAGAGATTGGCCAGACAGCAACACCAACACTCTCTAAAAGTATGATAACTCTGACAGAAACAAGGTTAGGAAGGAGAAAGTTTCATTGTTTGTCAATCTACACTGACATTGCAGGTCTTTACAACTCGAATTTCTTGTGTATGCAAGGCCTCAGACTTTAAGATGTCATTTGAGAAAACACTGAAGGGTGAAAAATTCTCATAAACACATCCTCTGAACAGACATGAACGTGAAAACTTATCCGTACTTTTTTTAACAATATGCAATTTTAAGATAGACAGACAGATAGATAGTTAGATAGATAATGGCTGTGTGTTATACTTAAGCATGTTAAGCATGTTCACTGCCCATTGATCGGACAGAACATGAGATAACCATTTTAATCCACTTGTTTATAAGTGACTCTACCGAAAAACTAGCCCTAAGCAGACACGGCTTTGACAACACTTTACGTTAGACAACAGCTCCACCTTTTGGAAAAGTTTAGGTATTGCTAATAACTGCAAAAACTAGACTTGAACTTGAAGAGTTTGGGATGCTCAAGTGCATCCATTTTAAAACGTTATACATTCATGGGATGATAAATGGCACATTTGTTTCCTGTAATTATCACTAACCGTTCAAAATACTTACCGTTTGCTGGCGCGGAGTAATTATGGTTGAGCGTTGAAAAATCAAGTGGTTTGGGTGAATTACCGTTACAGCTTTACAATTTGAGAGCAACTGTTAGATGGCTTTCAAGCTTACTAAAATATGAGGACTACAGCAATCTATTGTGCAAATCTCAACATGATTTCACTATTTGAGTAGGGGGATGGGATGCCGGGAAGACACTGGCCACCTTTGTCCGCCATTTTGGCTCAGGTTTTTCCAAAGCTGCAATGGAAGCGTAAGCCTAAATTTGAGCCAGAATGGGGGTCGTTTCATATCCATTGACTGTTACTTTCGACTTTTCTAGCAAAAACAAATGAACGCCAGGGGGCGGTGGGTGGCAAAACTTTCGAGCAGACAAAGATGGCGGTACGGAAGAAAGACGGCGGCCCGAATGTAAAATATTTCGAAGCGTCTGATACCGTCTCGCAGTTCGACAATGTCCGGGTTTGGCTGGGCAAGAATTATAAAAAGGTACCATTCGTTTATTTGTAACCAACGCGAACGGTCATTGAGATATTTGTGCAGGAAAGGGCATACTCGAGGCGGGTAGGCAGAAAGGAGATGGGGAGGGCAGGAAAGGAGATGGGGAGAAATCCAGCTGTTTAAAATCCACAGTCTGACGCGTCTCAGACAATAGAAGATGCTGGATGCGCGTCTTGAGAAAAGTCTTAAGACGTGCCCAAGAATTGGCTTTATCTAAAATATTTGATGTCGTTTTCACATCTCAAGATAGTCATTTGACCTTATCTAATAGGTTTTTATGAATGGCCTTTCTCTTTTATACAAGGAAAGGCCAGCTCGTGTAACGGGGCTGCGGTACTGGCAGCGCGAGTGCGTGAATCCAGATGTGCAGCCAAATCCGCCTCGCGCGCTGTGTATGTAAAAACGGCCATGTGTTACAGACGATGATAGATGCACAGTCGGATGTGAAGAATTTTTTTTCTCTTTTCAGTTTTTGCAATTTACAATTGACCCGTGGGAAGTACTTGATACACTGAAACAATGTGTGGGAACCGGCTATAGTGTGCCGCAAAGTCTAATTTCCCGCTAATGAAACACCTCAATTAGCATATGCATTAAATAGTCAAGGTGTTTCGTATCTGATGTAAAGAAAGAAAGTCCTTACATATAAAGCTTGTCTTAATATAATGTAGTTCAAAACAATCCTAATTTTAATAACTGTTTTTTTTTTTACATTTAGGCAATTACCATTGGATAAATAATATAAAAAATAAAGGTTATGAATATTGAAACATTAAATAAATGAATGAAAACTGAAACTAGAGCTATAAAAATATTCGTCTAAATTATAAAATATATGTGCTGTCATGACAAACGCAGGACTGATGCTGTAGGCTACAGCCTTCCTTCTTTCACTTTTATGTCATTTAAAAAAACTGATTTTAGCTTTTAAAATGTCACGTGATGTAGATTGTGATGAATGTAGATGTAGCAAGCATGTCCCTATTAGTGGTCGAGCAATCCTGTGGCCAATGAAAAGTTTTGGATCAATTGCCTAGTCAAATCTTATTTGCATTTGCATTTTTCTAATTTTAATATATTATATTATCAACATTAAATTTGAGTGAAAGGCTGAATTAACATGAATTTAAAAACCACTGTATAACTTGACTGCATAATCTGACTGCATGATGCATTTTATGTTTATATAGTGTGTGTGTGTGTGTGTGTGTGTGTGTGTTCCTTTTATTGTGGTTTCTAGTGTCTAAAACTTTCTCTGTTTCTTTCTAGTATATTCAAGCAGAGCCCCCCACCAATAAATCTTTGTCAAGTCTGGTGGTTCAGCTGCTTCAGTTTCAGGAGGAAGTGTTTGGCCGGCATGTCAGCAACCCTCCCCTCACTAAACTACCGGTACTCACACAAGTCTTCCTTCGTAATAGTATTGAATTGAATCCATTAAATGGATCAGCATTGCAGAGTGCTAATGAAGCTCTCCTTCCACCCTTAGATGAAGTGTTTTTTGGATTTCAAATCTGGAGGAGCTCTGTGTCATATTCTGGCTGCTGCCTACAAGTTCAAGAGTGATCAAGGATGGTAATTGTCCTCTCTTACCCTCTTTCACTTCTCTTTATTATTTATTACCAATATAAATACATACATTCTATAAATGTAATTTGATTTAAATGTAATAGAATAAAAGGTAATTTTTATTATTTTATTATTTTTATTATATAAGTATTTTTATATTTTATTTTTATATACTACAATATACAATTTATAATGTTATTTATATGTATAGATAGATCTATCAAGTAAATTAAACAAAAACATAGTTTCAAAGCAGCTTTACATAATTAGTGCTTTACGATAAAGCAAGTTTAAAAATTTTAGCTCTGTGAATAGGCTGTTACTCAAAATTCTTGAAAAAATGGTTACAAAAATATCCTAGAAAAACTGTAAAAATGTTCTTTAATCATGTGGACTGTTTAAGTATCTGTTCATTTCATATGTACGTTTGCCATTTTGAGTGGCCTAATCAGCTGTTGTATAATTTCTCTGACACTTAACCTTATGACACACTTGCCAGAAGAGTCGTGATTTGCCTCCCTCGCGGTGTGAATTGGTCCTTATGCTCTTGAATACATTCTGCATGACATTTTTACCGCATTTGAACTTTCAATTAGCGTATCAGTCCTTTGATTTTAGCAGTGATGTGCTCATTCAGTGATTACAGACCAAAAATCTAATTAATACTCATTTGTTATTTGCGTCTTTATCCATCAGGAGGAGATTTGACTTCCAGAATCCTTCGAGAATGGACCGCAATGTTGAAATGTTCATGACTATAGAAAAGTCTCTGGTACAGGTGTGTATCAAACACGCAATTTCATGCACACACACAGTTATCCAGACAGAGGAACATCACATGTGGTCATGATATGGTTGGTATTTATTAGTATGTACATATGTGAGAAGAAATATGAATAATGATGTGTTTTTCCCTTTGTAGAATAACTGTTTGTCCCGACCTGTGATTTACCTGAGTTCAGAGATAGAGCCCAAGCTACTGGGAAAACTGAAGGACATCATCAAACGACACCAGGTACTTCCCAAAATTATTATTTTAGTTAGTATGTGTGTTTTTACATATATTAAATATGTGGTTTTTATATATATATATATATATTTTTTTTTTTATTATTTT
>SCHK01341615.1:0-13862 GCA_004124795.1 Poropuntius huangchuchieni
AATTAAAAATATAAAAATATTATATATATATATATATGTGTATATGTGTGTGTGTGTGTATGTGTGTATATACATTTGCTAAATAAAAAGAGAAATTATTATATTTTAAATAAAGTGTTTAAAATATTATATAACATTTAATGCAAGTAAATATAATAATTTATTATATATTAAAATAAATTGTTAATATTAATTCAGATTTAAATAAATAAAAATATATTTTAAATTTAGAATTTTTTTGCTAGTTTTAAAAGTTATGGTTTATTTTAGGCAGATGATCATTCTGTCCCTGTTCTCTACCTTTCTATCTCTCTCTGAAGCCCTGTGAGCATTTAAACCACATAAAGGTTAAGTATGGTTATTTACAGCCTATGATTTCAGTGTAGTACACAAAGATGGGAGTTACTGTTATGTCTGATCTGCAGGCCTCATAAATCCACAAATTATATATCCTTCTCTTCTGTTTAACACAAAGCCAGACTGTTCCCGGCTAAAATCATCACCCTAGCTCTCTTGTTTCTTTAAACTCCCTGACTTGTTCCCTGCTGATTTTCTAGCGATTATTGTTTTTGTCTCTTGGCCAGGCAGTTGAATTAAGGACAAAGTTGGGACTATGGAGTTCTGTTGGGGATCCAATACAATATGCCTAGTAAACACAAGCACTTTTTTTATAAACAAGTCGTAAAATGATGTACCCATTAACATTCTTAAACACCTCTGATTCTTGCATTAGCTTTGTTGGACAAAATTGTCACTCAATGCCATGCTGGAAGCTGTTACAACAAACTCTTTGTGCAGTGGACAGATCGTTTAATTATGTCGTCGAGACAGACGCAGGGCAGGGTGGAGTGAGACAGACTTTTTTTAAATTTTAACATTTGATAATTCCGATGAGAATAACAGCTCTTATTATGGTGCGTGCAGTTTTGTTGTATGCATCATAAGCTCTCAGCCTTCACACATATTGTGGTATAGACACTTTAGCAAGGCTATTTATTTGATCTATGTTGATCCCGATGTAGTAACAGCTCAGTATCTTTCCACTGGACACCAAACTGGCTCCATCAGCAGCTAAGCGCTGTACTTAATTTATTTAACCTGAAGCGTTTTCCCTGTCAGATATGATTATGCAGCTCAGGGATCATATCCTGGCATCTCAGTCCTAACCGACAGATGTTTATATGCACACATGCTGAAAACTGGCTGCGCTACAGGGTTTCCCCTTTGACCTCGTGAAGTTTAGTCTGCTCGTCTGCCACCGCACCCTTATGTTTCATCTTTCCACTCATTTCTCCTTCAACTCTGTCATAACCTCCCTTTTTTGTCTATTCTTTCATCCTTAGTCTGTAATTCTCACTCCTCCTCCACCCATTTGAAAAGAGCAGCTCTTACTTACATGAATTTCCATACTGGTCTAGGCTGGTTTGGTGTTGGTTGATCAGTATAGCCACTGGTTGGCTTGAAGTTGGTTTACAAACAAAGCTAGTTGACTAAGGACTGGTTAGTCTAGTTAAAAAAAGCCTGGTACATGCAGAACACAATGATGTGATCCACTTATGATGCTTTCTCTCTCCTTCCATTTCCCGCACACTTGTTCCCTCTTTCTTTCCCCCCATACATTGTGTCTGATTAAAATGACTCATCTCCCAAGGCACGCTTTGCTTTATTCCACATTCCCTGTTCAGCTCTCTCTCATCACACATAGATGAAGTAAACAGTGTTGATAGTCCAGCCACACTGTCACTGCAAATACTTCCTCCACAGATTTCCCAGTGCTCTGCAGGGACTGAAGGTGGGCTCTCAAACAGTTCTTACTAAAGCAAAGCATGCCATTTTGGAGGCAGTACCTCTTTCCAAAACCTTGACAGGCATCCAGTGTTTAGAGCAGCATGAGACACTCAACTCACAACTGATTTTAGTAGAAGCTGAAGTTAGCATGTTGCTAAGCTAATAGTGTGATACTCTAATAAGCATTGTAATACTGAGCTAACTAATTCATTATCGTCAATGCTTCTGTTGTTGTTGTATTGTGTATTATATTTATTGCTTATTAAATGATTCTCATTGGATTAAATGCATTTTAGGTATATTTTAGATAAATTAGATATGTATTTATGACCACTGCAGTGTCTTTTCTGTTATGAGTACATTCAGTGATAGCTATTAATTTGGCTAAAAGAAGACATTTTAAATTTAGAGGGCAGTATAGTTGTCTCTCTCTGCACTCATTGAACTCCTGTATAGTGAGCTTCCTATGTAGTCAGCATCATGAGTGCACTAATTATCCTGCCTAGCTTTTGGAACAGACTTTGTGTGTGTAGCTCATCTTTAAATGGTTTTGGAGCACAGCCTTTAAGGTCACGAAAAGGATGAGAAGAAAAAGATAGAGGAGAGAAGTGCACCATTTATTCTACTGTTGCCAGAGAGTGTGATGAAATCCAGAGCACTTTGGCATATCAGTGGGATGACAAGGACCAGATATAATGCAAAAAACAAAACAAAAAAGTAAATCTATCAAAGTTACAGGTATGGCTCAGCGCTTACACGAAAGACACCGTTTCACTTGTCGTACCGGCTTCATCCGAATTCATCGGAATCTTCCACGGCTTCTTGGCACAGCATCAGATGTGTCCCGCTCCTAAAAGTTATAAATAGATTATTGTGGAATAAATATAATAAGGATGGGTTGATTTATCATGATATATCTGTAATGCAATCAGCAAAGCTGCTCGACTGGATGACATGGGTATAGAAACCGGGCTGAGCAGGTTGAAGTCATGCTTCCGTCTCTCTCTCCTTTACCACTCTCTTACTCTATCCCTCTCTTTCATCTTTATCTGTTTTTCTCCTTCCCCACTCTTTACACTTTCTTTTTCTCCCTCTGGCACAGTATTCCAGTTTTTGATATTATCTAATCACCATACTAATACACAAGAACTGGATATTCCATTCTCCCCTCCGTCCCAGGGATTTTATTAATTCAGTGATAACATCCCAGAGGCTTCCAGACTGTGTGATCGACATTTTACATATATATGTATGTTATGTATAATATATATAAATAGTTGTATTTTTTATTTTCAAAATAGTATAGAATAAAAATAATATATAGATTTAATAATATATAGAATTTTATAAACCCACTGTATTACATTACAGTGAATAAGTGTTTGAGAGTACATTTACAGTAGCACACTTCACACTCTTACTACACTGAGGAGAGCCGAGGCCTCAGCGTTCGGTGACGTCTCTGTATTGTCTTCTGTGATGAGGGATATCCGAACTGACGATCGCCCGAGAGCGTTTTTAGACCTCTCAACTCCGGCCACATGCAGAGCCGTGATCACAGACCCCGGGACACCCCACCGTCTCCAGCTGGGGAGCGGAGACAGCTGCCTTTGTTTCTGTAGTAACCTCACAGGGGACGGTAGTGATACTACAGTATGTACAGACTAGCCTCTTAGTTGCTCGTGACTGACGTTGAACGTCTATGAAAGGAACAATTTTACACAGCAGTTTCCCCCACTGTCTCTCGGCGTGGGGCTTTATCCGTGATAGATTTGACAAATGAACACGTCTAACCTCACAGCTAGATTTCCTCTCGAGTGAGGCCAACAGTAGCGGATGATATCATCACTCGGCGCGGCTCCCCAGGGGTCCTTCTGATCAATGCGAGTTTTCCGCTTGTAATGAAGAATCGATGGATGGTGTGAAGCCGGACAGGACTCAGGGGGGTCACACAGGTCTCCCACACATCATTCTCAGAGTACGGGCGTAACTGTTGTGACCGTTATGGGCTTGCTGTGCGCTTACAGGGTAGATATGAAACTGATAGCATATGTTCAATCATAAACAGAGGATTTTGATTCTTTATTAAATTCAGTAGACTGCTCTTTGACATTTCAGNGTTCTCAGAGTACGGGCGTATCTGTTGTGACCATTATGGGCTTGCTGTACGCTTACAGGGCAGATATGAAAATGATAGCATATGTTCAATCATAAACAGAGGATTTTCATTCTTTATTAAATTCAGTAGACTGCTCTTTGACATTTCAGATTGCGGTAACGACTCTACCTCTGTTTCTTTCTTCATACCTTTCCTAGTTTTATGACCTAATAAATGGTTGATCTGAGCGTGGTCTGGGAATGCTCTCGAGCAAGCAGTTAACATTTTAGAGGCACTTTCAGTATTTTAATTCTTCCACTGGGTAAAATTAAGGTTTTTAGGCAAAGCCTGTGATTATTTACTTTTAATCAAAGAGGTGAGATTTTCTCCTGTAGCAAATCTGAATCTATTCATCTAAGACTGAAAGATATTTTAAAATGTGGGGGTCAAAATGTATAAACATGATATATTTTGTGTATTTTATTCTAGGTTGTGGGACTTGTAGCTGTAAAAGTATGTGTACAAGTTAGCGTTGTTGAATGGCTAATGCTTTGTGAAGTGGTTTTGATGAAATGTGATTACATGAAAATCCAACCAAAATCCAGTGGAGCATTTAATCTAACAAGCCAATTATTTAAAACATGCTCTAGCAGAGAATTTATGGTTTTTTAACTGGTTTTGTCCAACAAGTCCCAGATTTTTCTTTGGATGTCAAATGAGGACTCAACATTATGCCAAACGTTACTCTCGCTGAATGTATTTTGGGTCGTAATAAATAATTACTGTTTTTAAATTTCAAACATCTGACCAATCATCTTCTGCCTTTAGTTAAGCCAATGTTGAAAAAACTACTACAAAAAAAAAAACTACACTGGAGTAAAAATTACCTTAATTTTGATAAGTAACTTAATATTTGACTCTCATTTGCAGCGTGTTGCTATATAAGACACAACATAGTCTCAAAACCGTGTCAGAAAAAATGTGTGCATTTGCCTTGTTAGATGCCTGGATCTGCAGGGGGACGCCTGATGCTTGATAGGTTTGTGCAAGTGTGAAAAAGTGTCCCGGCTCATAGATACAACGCGTGAAAGGCAATTAACATGGTGGAGGAGGGGTACATCTGCAGATACTTACTTTGCTGTGGTCAAGTCAAACACACACACATACACAAACTCAGGGTGCCAAAGCCTGTTTACACCCTAATTTGCTGGTGTAAAGTAAAAGTGAAAACAACGAAGAGGAAAAACAAGTGGAAGAGTGGCCAACAGAGTAAACAGTATCAGTCTTTGACACACGAAAACTGTGGAGTTTCTGTAGTATGAACACATTTTTTGGGGCCAGTCAACAATGCCAGTATTCTTACCCCAAACAGATTCACCATAGTAACAACATTCAGTAATAAGATCCATGAAAATCAAATTACCCTCACATCCAAAGCAAATACAAGCCAGTGTTTGTGTTGTTGTTTGCTGCCCATGTGACTGGAATGATCTTGCACGGCATGTGTCCTTAGTGTTAGGTGAATGCTGTTTTTGTAGGAGGGTTTGTGTCGTTGTTAATTGGTGACGAATGGTGATGAATTAGGAAAAGTGAGAGTAACTTTTAACTCTGTACTGATTTGAAATGAAAAGCGTCCAAAATTTCAAAGGAGAACAGAATATTGTGTGTGTGGTTGTGTTTTATGTGTCCAGAAGTTTATTTGAGAGTGTTTGTGTGTGTTTAAGGCTGGTTAAAGACAGCTGCTGGCATCTGTCAGATGTTTCTTCTGTACTTTCATCTCTCTGGCTGTCATGTTTTCATGCTTTATCACAGAGTGTCCTGTCATTTTGAGGAAAGAGACAGAAGTGCGGGCTGAGGTGGGATGTGTTATCAAAGGCACAGAGGAGGCCTGTACAAATGTTTGATTGGAGGGTGGTTGGTAGCTTCAGCTCCTGAGATATCCTCCTTTATTCTTACTGACTCTGTGAACCTGAGAAATATAAGACAAACAGACAGGGTCGAAGGAATTAAGATATGCTCCAGACAATTTTTGAATGCTGAAAGTTGGACAGTTTAAAAAAAGTTTAAGTCTTTGAGTTTGTAGGATATAGAAATAGGAATTTGTTACATTTAAAGAATTTGTACAGACAAATGGAATAAATTGCATTTTAAAATATATTAAAATAGAAAATTATTTAAAATTTTTGTAATATTTTAACATTACTGTTTACTGTATTTTGGTCAAGAAAAATGCTGCATTGCTTCAGAACAGGGAACACATATTCATTATTACTTAAGAGTTTTCCCTCAGTAATATGCTGCTTATTAATAGTTAGTAAGGTAGTTGTTCAGTTTAGGTATGAGGTAGGATCTAAAATATAGTCATGCAGAATAAGGCAATAATATGTGTTTTATAAGTACTAATGCTAGTAATATGTATGCTAATAAGCAGCTTTTGAATGTATTTTAACCCATAATAAAGAAAAAAGACTTTATTATCACCCTAACATGTTTGATAAGCGTTCAGCAAGCAAACAAGGATACAGACTTACTTTCTGACCACATTATTTTGTCTCTCATTTGTGTTTTTAATAAATTTTAAGAGAAACCTATGAGACCTGAGTCGGCACGTCAATGAATCATAACTGAAAACTCCATTAAGTCTCTCAAACTATGACAGAGCAATGCATTTGTCCTCTAGGAATACGCTGAATAAATATGTCAGAGGAAAGAAAGCATAGTTTCTTCAAGTTGCGGCTCATTGATTTCTCTGTCTCTTGAGTTGGAGCAGTGTTTTAGACAATGACTCTCTAGCTCTGAAGGGTACAGATGTTCGGAGGGTCCACAGGCTTGCTGATTTGGTGGTTAAATGAGGCACAGCTTGCTGTGTGGAGTCACGCTCTTCTGCTAGTACAGCTACATAAACCTCAGCCTTATTAACACGACAGCACTGTGCTAAGTAGCAGCACTTTTTACCCTCGCTGCCTTCCGCTGGACCCAGAATCACTTCTGTCAGATGTGTTATTTAAAAAAGAAACTCTTTGGTTCACATTTTCAAAAGAGAGATAATACACCTTTTATTGGCTGTCTTTTTATTTCTTTCTTTTACTTATTCTGGAGCTGTTTTTAATTTACCTGCCATCAGGTCAATTTTTAAAAGCTTTTCAGAGGAAGAATGTATTTAGTAACCAGGCAGAACATGTTAGGTGTGTATAATTGACATAGTTTCATAGTTAATTGAGATCAAACACCTTTTAACCACAGTCCCATTGTAATTTCTTCTGGAAAGGTTGTTCATATCTTGAATGCTGACAGCGGGAAAAACTAAACAAGAAAAGATCAAACTCATTATGTAGCAGTGGCAGAACAGACAGACCTTTAACACTGTGTTGTGTGTCTGTTCTATCTAATGTGTTTACAGACATGCAAAAATCATTTAATTGCTTCCTTTGAGGAACTATTATGGTTTACTGCCTTCATATTTGGTATGCACAAAATATTGCTACCGATATTAGAGCTCTGCGTTAGTTAATATTGGGTATATATCAGATATTTAATCATGCATACCCATTTTTTAGCTATTCGCACAGCTTGGGGAACATTTCAATTTAACGGTTGCCTAATGCCCTTGACCTCTTGTATAAACATTTCTCTGTTTGGTTTTCTCCATAGGTATGACTTCATTGAGATCCGGGATGGGAACTCGGATAACGCTGATCTGTTGGGGAGACACTGCAGTAACATCGCACCCCCTGCGATCATCTCCTCAGGCCCCGTTCTGCACATCAAATTCGTCTCTGACTATGCCCACCAGGGGGCAGGGTTTTCGCTGCGCTATGAAATCTATAAGACAGGTAAGCACGTGCTACCCAGCAGGATGTAGTTTATCAAAAACAACGCAGTGTCAAAGATTCGCCTGCTGTTTACGCATCTCTCCTGTGTGCTTTAAGCAGGAGTCTCCTGTTCAAGCGCTTGTTCTAACAAAGCATTTACAGTGTGGGTAGAGTTCATGCGGGTCTCCTGAGCCTGTAAAGAAAGCAGGATTTCTGTGTCTCTCTTAACACGTATCACAAATTCTTCCTTTCACACAGGAAACACGTACCTCACCTCTTCCTTTATCTACCCACCACTCCTTGCAGCATGGGCTTCTATGTGTCAAATCCCACCTGCCTGAGAAGTGTTGATTGGCTTTTGTCAGTCGGAGGGAAGAGTTCCCATTGGTCAGCGTGGTGTCATTGACAGCCCGCCATTTTTATTACTTGTTGTGTAGAGGTGTAGCTTCACTTTTGTTAACTGGAGGGAAAGGCTCTGATTGGGGAATTCAGAAGCAGGAAGACAGGATTACCATTTGTGACAAGTTCCAAATGGCTTTTATGGATTGGAGGGAAAAGCTGCGATTGGTTATTGGATCAAATGCAGCAGGTCACTATAATCTCCTTTGGAGTGGTTTTATAGTTGGAGGTCGTAGGAAGGTTATGCACCATTTAGAATTCAATGCAGAATGCCTTTCAAATTGCAATTGACCCTATAACACTTTTACACTACACATCATGTTCTCACACATTTAAAAAATACATCGCAGAGCAAAGAGGAAGATGACAACACGCCACAGACAAGACAGAGCAGGTTTTTTTTTTGTATGAAACAAAGTCTTAGCTTTTAAATTGTGTCATTTTTTAAAGAAATTCAAACAGTAAATACTGTTTTGTTGCTCTTTGATATGTCGTGACAGAGTTAAAGCATGAAATAAAGATGAATTAACATCAGAATGCATTTTATTTCAATGCACACCATTTTTCAAGTTTAAGCCCACCAATGTTAATCTGCGCTCCTGTCAGAATGACGGATTCTACGTTATGATTGGTCAGATCGCCTGTCAATCAAGCTTTCTGCGAAGGGTCAATTGAGTTTTTATTTTGAACTGAATTTTAATTGAGGGAACAGGATGAGTAATTGCAATTTGAACATGAATGTAAGAAAGTAAAATCAAAATAATTGAAATTCATAACAAATTTTTAACTGCAAAAGTTTATGTAAACAGCCTTTACATTTTTGCTTGAGATTCATTTTAAAAGTTTTGAAAGAAACGCTGTAAAAAGTAATAAAGTAAACCTTGAAGTTTGGATGGATGGGTGGATGGATAGATAAATGGTTAGATAGATGGGTAGATAGGTGGATGAGTAGATTTGAAATAAGTAATTTTGAAAAGTCTATAGAAACTGTTGTTTATATTTGTTTTTTATATTTACTGAATCAAGTTTATTAAACTAGGGTGAATGAGCATTTCATTTTTATAGAATACATTTCCTCCATTTTTTTTTTTATTCAAATTTCAATTAAACTTCCTGTGGGGTGTGATTACATCTAATTTACAAATTAAAAGGAACCAATTCTTCAATTCTAAACTCTTTTTTCTCTCACTTTTGGATGCCCTGATGTTATTGGTGGTCTGCACAACTGGCTATAACTTCTGGTTTGATTATTCCATTTTGATATGTACCAAGTGTTTGCTATATTTGCTGAAATCACTTTGGGTTGTTTTGTCGCGATTGTATGTGTGAACGCCCTCTGAGCAGCCAGATTTACTGTAGCTGACCTCTGGTGCCTTCTTACACTGTACAATTCCTCTCTCCTTCACGGAGCCTGGTCGACACGCACCGGCACAAATTCAGATCAAGGCGGCTGCTGGCGGCCAAAATAAACAGCGTGGAGACATCCCTTGTTCCTTTTTCAACCTTCTGAAAGCATTCCGAGAATGCCTCTTTAATTGACTCCTGATCTATCCTCCCCTGAGGCCAGCCGGGGCAGGGCAGCTGGGGTTACTAACACAACATGTGTGATGGTCTTTCCTCTTAGTTCCCCACAGTAATTGCACTGGGACAACCCATGCAGAGCAGCTGTCATGAAGCCGGAGGAAGGCATTGGTAGGAAATGACCAGTTAGCGGTGTGCAGTTGGTGGGTTCAGGTCTACAAAGGAGTGGCGGTTTCTTCTGAGGGACTGAAACACAAAAGCAAGTCCTTAATGAGATCCACCAGACGGATGACAAGCTAAACTCACTCATTAGTGTGGACGCCCGACGCTGAGAGATATCAGTGAACGCTTTATCGCGAACAGAGGCCCCACACCTCCCGCTTTACGGGAAGTGATGACACAATCCGTTGAGTGTGATCTGATAGTGTGAGAGCTCCATAGCAACCTGGCTAACGCGGAGCAGAGGTACGAAGGGAGACAGTGATGAACGCTATAACAACGGCAGGTCGCAGGTTTTTTTAATCATAAACAAGCAATAATGATGAGACCCGTTGGCGTGTGGAAGCTCGCAGTTGCCATGGCATTAACAAGATCTCATTATACTCAGAGGATGCGTGTGAAAATGTGTGGGAGTGTGTGTGTGGATGTGTGCGTGCTCAAATACTAAGACAAAGAGATTTTCTTGGACTGAATTTTGATGAATTTGAAAAAGTAAATGTGTTTGTTTATGACTCAATGATCTGGTGTTATATGAAGATTCTTTTTTCTCATAAATACCTATGTTTGTTAATAAGGCATCTGCTCTGATGCACAGCACTTAAATTTTGATAATCAATTAAAAATGTTTTACATTTATAAATATACCATTAAAAAATAAAGTAAATTTTATTTTAAAAGAATGCATTGAATTAAGTAACTGTGAAGATAAATTAAATAAATGTTGCTCTTTTGAGCTTTTTATTCATCAATGATTCATGAAAACAAAAAATGTTTTTAAAATTGATAATAACAAGCAATGTTTCTTGAGTATCAAACCATCATATTACACTGAAGACTGGAGTAATGATGCTGAAAATTCAGCGTTGTCATCACAGAATAAGTTACATTTTAAAATATTTTTAATAATATTTCAAAATATGACTGTTTTTACAATATTTTTGATCAAATAAATGCAGTATTTTTGTATGTGCATTATATACATACTTTTATGTGTATGTATATTCTAAATGCATATTGCCGAATTAAAGAAAGACAATTTTGTAAAAGAGAGGGGGAAATGATATAGAAAGCAAACAGCAACAGCAGCAATTGAAACCATCCCAGAATCCCTGAGTGCAAGTGTTGTTTATTTATACTGGTGAGTGTACTGGACATGTCCTGGCGTGGTTAGGGCAGTTTTCTCTATAGCAGTGATAGGGATCTTGGGTAAATATACAGCCTGGAGGTGTGTCCGCCTTGTGCTGCACAGCCTGCTGGTTAGAAACACTGCATCAATTCCCCACCTCCTGCTGCACACAGGAAATCAGGATCTTGTCGCCCTTGAGCCGCCCAACAGCTACCTGTGCCACCCCGCTTGGGGATTTCAGCCCCTGCCCTTGAGAGCAAAATGATGTGTTATTTCTTCAGCTGTCTGAAGCGTCGGCCAGCTCCTATCTTGCAGAATTAATGTGCACAGTAGGAAGAACTCATGGGAAAACACCCCAAACCAGACATTTGCTTTCAAATGGTCAACATCAGGCATCTGTATTATGCTGTTTAGCTGCTGCATTCACAGTGTTAGGAAGCCCAGTGACCTTACATATCTGAACCTCATTCATAATAAGCACTTAGTTTACTCAACCATACACTTAACCACATGATTCTGTTGCCACAGTTACAATATAAAAACTCTTGGCCAATCAGATCTTCATCAGTGGAGCTCTAGAATAGCCAATTACAGCTCACAACACAACTGCCCTAGAGTCACAGTGATGCTCATCTGACTGTGTCCATTCTACTATCAGAATTATCAAGGGCTAATGGATAGAGATACTGCCCTGCAGATGTTTTGAAGCTCTGGTATGTTTTATTTATTTTTTTGTTGTGATGAAGAAGAGCCAGTAAGATTTTTTTTAAATAAATTTACTTTTAGTAAACAATGATGAATTCAACTGTAAGGACGTTTTATAATATAACAAAAGATTTCTATTTTAAATAAACTGTTTATTTGAACTTTCTATTCATCAAAGAATCCTGAAAAAAAAATGTTTTGCAGTTTTCACAAAATTATTTAGAAGCACAACTGTTTTCACTGTTGATGAGATTAGATAAGATTTATTAAGAAATGCTTCTTGAGCAGCAAATCACCATATTAAATTATTTCTGAAGAATCATGTGACAGCAAAGACTGAAGCAATGACTGTTGAAAATTCAGGTTTGTCATCACAGGAATAAATTACATTTTAAAATATGTTTGTAGAAAACTGTGATTTTAATAATGTTTTATACATTTAATATTTATTATTATTTCACATTATTTCTTGTTTTATTTTATATCTGATCAAATACATTCAGCCTTGGTGAGCATAAGAGATATCTTTCAAAATCAAAAACCTTTAAATGGCAATAATTATTTCTTTAAAAACTATCAATTGTCTATGCAGAGCTTGGAATACGATGGATTATTTTTTTTTAACTATACAGACATGGTCACTATAAATCTTTGTTGTTTTGGAAAAGGAGAGTGTGATGTTTCTGACAATGTGACAATATTGAGCAAATTTAAATTTCTGAGCCAACTACTCCTAATATTAAGATGANTTTATTTTAACTATACAGACATGGTCACTATAAATCTTTGTTGTAGTGGAAAAGGAGAGTGTGATGTTTCTGACAATGTGACAGTATTGAGCTAATTTAAATTTCTGAGCCAACTACTCCTAATATTAAGATGATGACAAACTTTGCTAAAGTGCAAACAACATTCTAAAAGCCAGGAATCCCTATACACACATTCATAAACATCCAAGCGTTCCCAACAGCTGCATCGTTGCTTATGTATGTTGTATGGCTTAGATGAAAATCATGCCAGCACACCTCAAAAAAAAAATAGTACTGTAATCTCTCTTACACACACACACACACACCATTCACTCATCCATGACAAACATTCCTATTCTACCCAGCAACGCTCCTTAATAACAGCCCCCCCATTTCCCTCTGGCCACAGACAGACCCAGCCACGCACGCCAATCCCGGCGCTGAGCCTCCAACACGCAGCCCAGACACGGCTTTCCCTTGCTGGAGGAGGGGTGGGGGAGAGTTCCCCATCTTTCTGCAGGCTGACTGTTTTTACCATGCTCACAAACATGAATTAATGAGATCCAACAAAAAGGCTGATGGCGTCGGGGTCACTCATGCATACTGCAGCCCAGTACAGTAGCGGCTCAGCAGGGGTCTGGCATACTGTCTGCCCGTCTGAGGTGGCGTGAGTACGAGGGGTCAGCGCGTGACTGGCAGGCTCTCATACGATCAGATATACTCACATACAGACGGCCTGTCTGAGAAACAAGCTGTAGTAAAGAATAATGTCACCACTGCGGGGTAAAGGCGTGTGACAGCACATCTGACCCAGTAATGTGGAGAACGTGCCAGTCTGGATGTTTTCACGCAAATGTGTTTATGTGGTATTAAAGTGTCAGGAAATGGGGGAAAATAAAATGCAATGAGAAAAAGAAAAGAAACTTCACAAATGGAATTAATTTTCAATTAATGATACAAATTTAGTGAAATAAATTATAAATAATTATAAATAAATAAAAAAACTATAAATAATATACATATATATGATATTGTTTTTCTGTGCCTTTATCGTTATAGCTGTAGTGTGGACTCTGCTATTCTTTAATATCAAGAACGATTTTTAGAACTATATCTTCATAGTTATCGTTCTTGGTGTGAACGGCCTTTAGAATGTATTTTTGGGCTGTGGACAGGGAAAATACTGCTGGATCAGTCTTGTCATTGTGTTACGATGTGCTGGGAATTGTTTCAGAGCTGGGATTTTACAGATAAATATACTGTATGTAATGAGTTATTTATATCGCTGATCACTGGAGACGGGTGAAACAATAAGGAAAGAGAGTGCATGTGTGTTAGAGAGAAACCACATTCAAACATGTGACGTGTACAGGCAGGTGCTAGTGGAAATGCATGACCATTTGCAAAGGATGTGAGTCCGACACATTCATACACACACACACACA